>MU404072.1:463023-515856 GCA_022695795.1 Biscogniauxia marginata
AAGAATCTGAAGACGGAGAATCTGAAGACGGAGAATCTGAAGACGGAGAATCTGAAGACGGAGAATCTGAAGACGGAGAATCTGAAGACGGAGAATCTGAAGACGGAGAATTCGAAGACGAAGAAGACTATGATCATAGTAAATATGAGGGAAAGCTTCTCTTCGAGGCCTGTAAGGCTGGTCAACAGGATACAGCTGTGTGGCTTATAGAGAACGGCATAACGCTTCCCGATCTAGACGAGATTACGAAATACGGTATGCCTAGAGTCGTCATAGCTTTCCTTGATCGACACTCTGACGGTCGCTTAAACATTACCAGGGATAATATATTGAGTGCGCTGAGGGTAGACAGCGAGAATGGAGACAGTATCGAGGTTATTGATATTCTCATGGCCGCAGGGGGTAATGAGTTTCTAAATGGAACTGAGCTGCAAAATCTCATTCGTTGGGTATTCATTTGTAGGTACATTGAGAGCACGAATCACCTGTTCCAAATTTATCTCCGTGACGGGTTCCGCCCTCCAGCGACAGCAACCCTCCTGCTAGAAGGTGCTGTCGCAAACATCGAAGCGCTCAAGGCAGCAATAGAGACCTTCTCCAAACATTTCCCTAGAGCTCCAGGACCGGCTTCAGACGACGAGACTATCTCTCACATCCTTAATGGTTTGTTGCATGAAGCTATTTTTGGGTATACCCCTAACATGAGCCGCGGGGAAGAAATAGGATACCTTCTACAGAAAGGAGCCAAGCTTTCCCCCGACGATCTGGATAATCTGGTTCGAACAAATGAGGTGGACTTGATCGACTTACTGGTCTCTTGCGGTGCCCCAGTTACGAAAGGGTCCAGTGGAAGAGCACACAATTTGACGCCCCCTATCGGGACTGCCTTGTCACTGGAGTCCGAGAATCTCTTCGTGGTTGCCCTAGTATGGAAGTCTTATGCAAGTGCGCTCCGACTACTCTCCCATGGCGCAGACTACTACGTCAAGCCGGAAGTGAGAGAAAGTCTACTTTACGATGAGATGCGGAGTGCGTACAAGCGGGCGGTTCGCGCCAAACCCTGTAGAAAACTTTACCGGTATGGTGCGTTTCTTACCTTGGAGACTCGTCTTCAGAGCCCAGATTGGAGGCAGATATTCACCAAACCGGTCTACAAGCACTCGGGGAAAGAATTCTGTTTACAAATGTGGGCTCTCTGCTTTCTCATTTTGGGCAAGGACTTCGACAAGGATCTTTATACTTTCTAGTCGATTGGTACCTACTTGGGGCACACATCACAGTGTTTTCTAACTGTTGGAGCTGGACTCATCAACAGTAGTATTTGAAGGGAGAGCTGTAAGGCATAGTCGCGTAGTCTTGTGTTACCATAGTCAATAGCTATAGTGCTTAAGAGTAGAATGATATGTAAGTTATAATAATGCGAATCTGAATCCCTGCAATAAAGAGACTCTGCTTCTTCAACTCTAATATCTCTCCCTGACACCAGACCTCCCAATGCTGACTAGCGATAGTATAGTGCTACTAGGATTAGGCCGAAACTTGGTCAACGTCCCAATTCTTGATATTGGCTATGTCCAATCTCTGGTGTGGTAATACTTAGGTACATATGATCATGGCCAATAACCCGTGTCAGAGTCACTGATACGCAGCTGTCCAAATTTGTAAGCACGATGTGACGCATTATATATCTTGTTATTCGCTACTACTACCCGAGGATGTGATCGAGGCTTGTAATAAGCATTCTAAGCAGCTAATTCACAGGGCACCACACATACAAGAGTAACAACAAACTGACAACAATGTGAGAACACTGTAATACTAGCTTTTTACTAGTATCTATGCCATGAAGCAGGTGGTTCGAGATAGAGAATCAGGTCATTGGTATTTTAAGGTAGGCTAGAGAGATCGAGCCGGAATCCAGAGGCCCTGTATATTAAGTACTCATAATCTTCGCCTGTTATAATATAGCTATAAGATAGATTAATTAGCCTTTCTAAATGACTTCTTAGCCGAGTTCCTCACATTCAGACTCTAGTAAGAAATGTGAATACTGTTACGAATCAAAGATTAGTTTTGTTCTTGGACGTTGTCACGTGTTAGTCACGTGACCTTTATCCCTATTATCTGTTGCCGTGAAGAGATAATTAAGAGAGGACACACATATTATCTGTCGGGGTTAACAAATAATACGGAGAGCCAGGAGGTGCGCTAGATACAGTCCTGAAGGACATTTATATAAGTAGGTTAAAATCTCCTTATATATCTAGTTACTCTTTTTAGTTCCTTAGCTATCAATTTAAAACTATAGTCCCTCTTTAATACTATAGTAAAAGTACCTTGAAACCTCTTTAACGAACATAACGTTATGAATTAATCGAATTAATCTTAACCCATTATTACCTTTAAAACAAGAAAACCTAGTACGTGCTTACTTGTGAAATCAGCTAACTAGGAACACATAGGGAGGTTCGTCACATTTTAATAGCTCCTTGATTAGTGCTTAACATTGGTTTAAAAGGAGGGACTTTTAATCGAACAACCCTAAAACAAACATGCCCCTTAAAACCAAAGGGTAACAAGAAAAAAAACAAGTAAAAAAATAATAATTAACAAGCTTTTAAACGAAAGCTTTAGATTCTTTTACGGTACAACAAAAAGGTTTAAAAGAACCAATATAAAAGTCAATTATAATTATAACTAAAAAAGAGTCACAAAAGGATACCTCGAAAGCTCAACAAGAAAAAGCATTTAAGGAAGAAAAAGAAGAGGAAAAAAAAACACCTAAAAAAGAAAACAAATAAGCAAAACAACCCCTACCTCCTAAAGACAAGTAACCGAAACCCCCCTCAAACGATAGCGACCTGTGACGAACCTCCCTGTGTGTTCCTAGTCAGCTGACTTCACAGGTGAGTACGTACTGGGTTTTCTTGATTTGAAGGTAACAGTGGGTTGAGATTGGTTCAATTGATTTGCAATGTTATGTTCGTCAGAGAGGTTTCAAGGTACTCTCACTATAGTATCAAGGAGTGACTGTAGTCTTAGATTGATAGCTAAGGAACTAGAATGACTAGATACACAAGGAAATTTCAATCTACTTATACTTATTTCTCCTTTCCTTAAAACAAGTGAATCGCTAAATCGTACATTTCGACTAGCGATTCACCGATTCAATGAATCGTTGAATCGCTCTCTTTAAATGTCGATTCACCGATTCATTCTTTGATCATGTGACCTGCACACCCTTCCATTTCTGAGGTTCGTAACACGACCCTAATAATTTAAACGACGAAAACAATATAACAACTCCTAATATAAAAAGTTTCAAACTAATTACACCTAGTAAATATAATGGGTTAAGCGATCTAGAAAAATTTCTAATCCAGGTTAAAACCTATTTACGATTCTATTATAAAACGATTACCACTAAAAAACAAAGAGTTTTCACGGTATCCTAACTCCTCGCCAAAACTGCCTTAACCTGGTTTTAACTAGTGTTAAAAGATTATCTAGAAAACGGATTAAACGCCTAAGAAAACACAAAAAAAGTCTTTAAAAATTATAAGGAGTTTAAAAAACAACTTAAGTCTATATTCGGCAATTTAATCCTTAAATAATAAACCAAAGCTTAATTTCATAAATTACAACAAAACAAAAAGGCTTTAAACTATATTATTAAATTCAAAAAACTCGCGAGCTAGTTATAACTACTTACTAAGAGCTTATATTACTTATTTTATTAAGAACTAAAAAACTATATAAAGAAAAAAACCCAGGAAAGTTTAATAACTACGTTATAATAGTAATTGCTATTAATAACGAAAACTTTAAACGATACCTTAAAAAGAAAAAAACGATATAACGAAGGAATAGCGATTAACTAAAAAGAGGAAACCATAAAAGCAATACCGGAACTAAGAAAGGCATTAAAACCAAATTAAACCCCATTAAAATCAATGTTACTTAAAAGAAATAAAAAAACGAAATAAATCAACTATTAAATGTTTTAACTATAAAAAAAAAGACATTATAAAAACGAGTGCCGAAATCCGAAGAAACAAGAACTAAAAACAAGAGGGATTCCTCAACCCGAGAAAAAAACTTTTAAAGCGAGAATTCATTTCGAAAATAACAAAGAAGTAAACTAAGTATTTATTATTACTACTATTAAGGCAAAAAAAAACGAGGAAATCCTTATAGAAAAAATCTATAAATATTATTAAGTTAACCGCAAAGATTATCTAAAAGACGATTACTTATACTTGAGATATCTCACACCAAAACAAGCTAAACAAGGATATAACGAAAACGAATTACCGTATAAATATAATAACTATAAACTAGGATACGACTTAGGAATTAAATCAAACCATGATAAGCTACATTAAAGTCACTGCAAAAACGACAAGTATAAAACCTACTAAGGAAAAAGCCAGTATAACAACTTAAACTAGAGGTTTTACATAAATAACAACTACGATGTCCATTAAAACTCAAGAGAACATACATCGTTACATTAAAGCTTTTATATTAACGACACTTATTAAGTACATAAAAGTTCTAAGGATAAAACCGGTTATTATTCTCAAAAATTAAAGAATAATAACACGAAAGAAAATGAATATATTTGCGATAACGTCCCATAATAGCTATATTACTTTAAAATATATTATCTTTACCCGAGTTCCGAAAAAAGTAACAAAATAATTGCTAAAAGTTGTATGTATTACATTTTTTATAATAACTCGAAAAACGCGTTAAGTATAACATTAATTTGTTCGGCTTAATAAGAAAACACTTAACAAAACAATAAACAAAATTACGTGTAACTAAATTAAACTATAAACGAATCGTTAAAGTATACCTTAAAAAAAGGAGAAGTTTTTAGAAATCAATATAAACTTATAAGGAAATATTGAATTACCCTTAATAAATGAATTTAAAGACTATATACTTTATTTAAAGATAATTTAAAATCTCAGGAAATTTCGAGTTAATAAAAAAACAAACTTAAGTTATAAAAAGGCCCTCGAAAAAGAATTAAAGTTTTAATATGCAAGATTTTACATAAAAAATAAACCTTTCACCCCTTATTACGTAAAAGATAATTAAAAGAACTATTTAAATAATAATTACTAAAAACACGCTCCTATAAAAACCTAAGAATAGAAAGACATCCGGGTTATAGCAACTTAAAAAAACCCAAAAGAGAAAAGGCGTGAAAAACCAAAAAACGGCAAAGGCTCTCGCTAGTAAAGCAACGAGAAGCTATAAATAATAAGTCTTTATATAAAGTCTAATTAAGACTCGATAATACTATTATAACTAGAGTCAAGTACAATGAAAAAGAGTATAAAGCCCTTATAAATTCAAGAGCAAATAAAAGCTATATCTCAATTAAAATAACTTAAAAAGATAAAATACCATAAATATATAAATAAAGTTTATACTAATTATAGAACTTTAAAAAATATATATTTAGTTATAAAAATAATAAAATGCTAAGAAAAATAGTTCCTTTTTTAATAACTATTTAAAGACATCTTAAATAAGTTATTCTTAATATTATATATATATTAAGTCACGATATAATACTAAGAATGAATTAACTTAAAAAAAGCAATTCACAAATAAATTTCGAGATAAACACGCTCTATTAAGATTAAAAACAGGAGGAGTTAATCACTACGAGTTACGAGATAAGTACCGCAAGTAACTCTAGAGAAACAAATATAAAAACGAAACATATCGCCTATATAATTCGAATAACCAAGCCTAAAAATCTAACGAAGAAAGTACTACGTGAGTACCTCCGTTTTTATAAATTATTTAGAGATAAAACAAAAAAAGAATTATTAAAATATAACCAGTAAGATTATTAAATCCACTTTAAAAAAGGAAAGTAATTAAAATTATTCTTAATATATTTTATAAATTAGGAAAAATAAAGAACATTATAAAAAGGAATTTAAAAAGATCTTAATAAAGGATATATTTAAAAATTAAAATCCTCGTTAGGATACCTGGTAATTATAATACCTAAAGTCGACAAAAACGAAAAGTAACATGTTAATAAAAAAGGAAACTTAGTGTGGCGATAAGTAATTAACTACCGACATTTTAATAAAATAACTAAAAAAAAAAAATTACTTATTACTACTAATAAAACTTATAAGAAGACAAATTAATAAAGCCTAAATCTTTATAGTACTAAATCTTCGCGATAAATATTATATAATTAAAATGGCTAAAAGACACAAACAATATACCATATTTAAAACGATATATAAACACTATAAATATAAAGTTATGCCGTTTAGACTTACTAACGCACCTGCTATATTTTAACACATAATTATAACGATTTTTCGCAAGTTTCTAAATAAATTTATATTCGTTTATTTGAACGATATATTAATTTACTTAAAAAGCGAGAAGGAATATAAGGAAAATGTAAAACAAGTGTTAAAAGCCCTGGAAAAAGCAAACCTATTTATTTATTTAACTAAAAATGAATAGCATATTAAAAAACTGGACTATCTAGGATTTATAATAAGTTTAAGAGAAATCCGCATTTAAAAAAGGAAAATAATAACAATTAAGGATTAGCTAGAACTTAAAAGTGTTATAAACGTATGCGCATTTCTTGGCTTTATTAACTACGTTAAATAACTCATTAAAGATTTTAAGCGTATCGCTAAATTATTAACGGAATTAACTACCTTAACGAAAACAAGAAAAGCTTTTTAGCAACTAAAGGAAATTATAATTAGTAAGGTTATATATAAACTTCCAAACGAAAATAAAAAGAAACGACTAAAAATAAACGCCTCAAATTTCGCCATTAAAGTAGTCTTAAAGCAACTAAAAGATAATAAGAAATAGTACCTAGTCGCGTACCTATTTAAAGCACTATATAATACTAAACTAAACTATTAAATTTATAACAAGAAATTGTTAGTAGTTATTAAAGTACTAGAGAAATGGGAACTATAGCTTAGTAAAACTAAGAAACCTATTAATATTTATTTAAACCATAAAAACCTTACACGATTCATAACAATATAAACGCTTAATTAAAAATATAAGCGTTAAATAATTTTCTTATCCAAGTTTAATTTTAAAATCCAGCATATTAAGAGAAAAAAAAATATTTAAATAAATCTTCTTAGCAAAAAGGGAGATTATAAATCAAAAATCAACAAAAGAGATATCTAGATATTTAAATAACAAAATAATAAATTAATTATATTAGCTTATATGTAAATTAACATAGGAAACTAAAAATAACGGTTTAAGGAAAATTACAATTAAAAAGAAAAATAATTATAGTCTTAGTAAGGATCTAGCGACGAACTTCTTTCGTATAAAGAAAAGGTATACGTACTAAAACGAGTACAAAACGAATTCGTTAAAGAATTTCACGAATATCCTCTACACGGCCACCAAGGGATTTTTAAAACAATAAAACGACTTTAAAAAGAATTCGACTTTCCAGGAATACGACAAACAATTAAAAGAATTATAAAGAATTATAACATTTATAATAAGGCTAAAGTATCACGATATAAACTATACGAACTATTATAATTAACTTAAATACCTAATAAAGCGTGACATATAATTACATAGGATTTCGTAATGAAACTCCTAAAGTCAAAAGATTTTATTATAGGAGTACTTTATAACAGTATATAAGTAATTGTTAATAGACTCACAAAATATGCCTATTTCTTACTATTTAACGAATTAAGCATAATAAAATAGCTAGCCTCTAATTTTTTAAGAGAATACGTTAATAAACATGAATTACCGGAACGTATTATTTTAAATAAAAACAAGCTATTTACTTTAAAGTTTTAAATAAATTTAATAAAACGAATAAGAGTTAAATAAAAATTATTTATAACGTATTACCCTTAGATAAACGGATAAATAAAAAAACTAAACTAAATAATAAAATAATATTTACGTAGTTATATTAACTAGGAAATAAATAACTAAGTAAAATTGCTACTAATAACCCAAATAATATATAACACTTTAGTTAATAAGGATATAAAAATGTCATTACACGAGGTAGTGTATAAATAAAAGGCGGAAGTTTAAAAACAACTAATTAAACTTATAAAAGCACTAAAAGTCGAAATAAAGACCTCGAGAGTAAAGGTACTATTTAAAAAGGTCTAAGTAGTATAATAACGGCTATAAAAAGAGTTATAATTCATTTAAAATAAAATAACAAAGTACTATAATAAAAAAAGAATTAAAGGACCAATTCTTAAGAGAGAAAACATAATTTATTTACTCCGCTAACGACAAGGCGTAACATTAAAAACACCTTAAATTAAAACAAAATAACCTAGCGAAAAACTTAAGTTCAAGAAATTAAAACCATATAAAATTAAAAAGGTTATTTCGAAAATTAATTACAAATTAGCACTATTAAAAAGATCTAGAATATATTTTATATTCCATGTTTCGCTCTTAAAATTAACATTAAATAACGCTATACTAAAAAACCAATTAAAATTTAAAGAAAACCCTAATAAGTACAAAATAAAAAAAATACTAGATTTAAAACAGGTTGAAAGTCAATTATAATATTTTATTAAGTAGGAAAGCTACCCACCGGAAAAGAACACTTAAAAACCACTTAAACACTTAAAAAATCTAGTAAATAAACTTGCGAGTTTTCACCGCCAAAACCCAGATCAATTAAGAAGAAAAAACTTAGGTTTAATTAAAACTAATTAAAAAAAGAGAAAACCTCCAAAATAAACACGCTTTACCTAGATGTAAATTAACGTAGTAATTCTTCCGTGTTTTATTGCTTTTCAAAAAAACGCTATTATTTAGTTATAACACGCTTTTATTCTTTTAACTCTTTTAAACTTTAATAACCACAATAAACTATTTTCACTTTATACTTTCTAAAAAAGTTTTATTATTTCTATAAACGAACTAAACAAGAAATAATTATTCGTATTTTTTTTTATTAACGTTTTAACTCGTTTTAGTGTCTTTATTAAAGCTTTAATAAGAGCCCCTTCACCACTAGTTCTTCCCTGTTTAAACGTTTTTTTTCACGCGAAATGTTTTATATAAACAAAAGAGATATTTCGTTACCTCCGTAGTTACGGTTATTAACCTCTAGGCATTCCCTACACCGGGAACAGCTTTTTACCATTTTATACCCTAGTCCCTTTTTGGTATAATAATCGCAAGGCATAACTTTAAAACCAAACAAAGAGATAATTATAATGTTATCTTTTTAGTAATTTATAAACGATTTCTTTTTTCTCGATAAAAAAGAGTTCTTTTAAACATTATAATTAAATATAATAATAAAAAAAAGAAGTAAAATTAGTTTTTAAAATAAAAATAATAAAAACGGGAAATAATATTACGAATTAAAAATTAGTTTTATTCTTAGACGTTATTACGTATTAATTACGTGACTTTTATCCTTATTATTTATTACTATGAAAAGATAATTAAAAGAAAACACATATATTATTTATCAAGGTTAATAAATAATATAAAGAGTTAAAAGGTGCGTTAAATACAGTCTTAAAAGACATTTATATAAATAAGTTAAAATCTCCTTATGTATCTAGTCACTCTTTTTAGTTCCTTAGCTATTAATCTAAAACTATAATCCCTTTTTAATACTATAGTGAAAGTACCTTGAAACCTCTCTAACGAACATAACGTTATAAATCAATCGAACCAATCTCAACCCATTATTACCTTCAAAACAAGAAAACCCAGTACGTGCTCACCTGTGAAGTCAGCTGACTAGGAACACACAGGGAGGTTCGTCACAAATACGTGATACTTATTCAATGTTTACGGCCTCGGTGATTGTGAGAGCTGTCGCGGCCACGGCCATCATAAACTTCAAGTGGCCAGTCTTCAAACCCATCTTCAGATAAGTCGTCCGATTTATCCCGGGGTTTCCTAGAACCCATGGCCCTCTCCCACGTGCGGAACTCATTGTCATCTAGGAGACACACATCAAAAGCCTTGCGCACCTGCTGGCCTATAAAGACAATATTTACCATCAAGGTCGCGGGTTATTACGATTTATAAATTTTTTTATTTTTATTTTTATTTTATTTTTATTTTTTATTTTTTATTTTTTATTTTTTATTTTTTATTTTTTATTTTTTATTTTTTATTTTTTATTTTTTATTTTTTATTTTTTATTTTTTAAAAGTATATTATAAATAATCGATTTATTTAAAAAAAGTTATATAATTATATTTATTTAATATTTAAATAAATAAAAAAACTAAGTTTATTTATATTTACCTTATAAACTTATTTAAGTCACTATGAAAATTTCAATATATATGCGTGCTATCCTGGTTGATATAATAATCGATCTTTAAGCGAACTACTAGCTATCTACGGTTTACCTACCGTAACAACAATTTTGCTTGTGTCCACTCTTGATTCAGCTCCGCAGAGGACAAAAATTGTGGATGTGGGGTAGTAGCGGCTTCGGCATGAATGTCAAAATAGCCCCATTACAGCGAGTGTACAAGGGCGCATATTTAACATCGATGAACCCAAAAAGTTTTCCTTTTAATTTCTTTTTGAGGTTCCGGCTAATACATAGTGGTTGACCCAGTAGGTACTTAGGTTTGTTTTAATCGTAAAGACGTATATCGATTTTCAAGATGGCGCCGCCAGCTTGTAAAGTTCGCCATGCCCGGCAAGAAGGTGACGTTAACAACTTTCTCTCCATAGGTCTAAGGCATTGTCGGGCTAGGCACTGATTTCATTCTCGATTAGACGTATCTACTATTCTCGAGTTGATCCGTGAATTGGCCGACTACGAGCATGAACTTAACGCAGTCGAGGCCACCGAGGCTAAGCTCCTCTCCACCGTGGCCTTTGCGCCCAACAATGTCGAGTCTACTGCTACAGCCCCTAATACCGAGCCTACCTCTCCAACAAAACCGGCACGGTGTCTGCTGCTCTTTAACGAGTTAGACAAGCCTGCTGGGATGGCCCTGTACTTCTATAACTATAGTACCTGGCGCGCCAAGGCCGGCATTTACCTTGAAGACTTGTTCGTCCGCGCAAGCGAGCGGAAGAAGGGGTACGGAAAGAGACTGCTTGTTGAGCTGGCAAAAGAGGTCGTGGCCATGGATGGTGGAAGACTCGAATGGAGTGTACTCAAGTGGAACGAGCCGAGCATCCAGTTTTACGAGTCGATCGGCGCCAACATGATGAACGATTGGGTCGGTATGCGGGTGGATCGTGAGGGTTTGGCTAAATTGGCTAAGTTGTTAGACTAATACACCTCGAGGCAGATTGTTGATACTGCGATATCTCTGAGAGCCAATATTTTTATAGCAGAAGGCGACTCGAGGGTAATGGTGTAGAGGTCATCTTATAGTTGCTTTGGTTGCTTCCTATGTTACTCGCGTGCCATCCTCTTTAACACCTTCAAAGAACTGGAAATCCCTAGTTGAAGGACGAGATATTCTCTGCTCAGTATTACCCCATGTAACGGACCATTTCCCGGTACGAGTGTTCGGCTCCATGATAGGGCATGCCTCCCACACGCGACCGTAGAGACGCTTTAGTTTCCTGGGGCCGAGCCTTCGTGTTCCAATCGGCCGGCCGTGGCCACGAGGATCATCATCTTCCTCGCCTGTCAAGCTCTTCATCTTGCGCGAATTCCCCCTCTCCACCGCCCGCGCAGGCTTCGTGACGTATTTGATCCAACTCGATTGGGCAGGCTCGGGAGTATCTGGCAAGGATTGCGCGACCGGCCTCCTCGTGGGCGGTTTCAGCTCCTCTTCCCCAACTTCGCCGCGTGCCAAAGCTGCTAACCGATCCCATTCCCCTCGGGGCAAGGGCGGCAGCAATTGACGAAGAATACTGACCCAATGTCTCTTGAGCTTGTTCCTTGCCAGCTTCTTGGTTAACGGACGACCGAAACAATTCTCGGTAGGAATGGCTTTTTGGGGATCGATGACACGGCGCATGTTATGGGGCCACTGGCCAGACTGTCGAGCTACCTGGGAAGCGGCAATAGCGTAGATCTTGTCCGTAGACCAGTTGCTCAGCCAGTCGGGTTCTCGTCCAGAGAAATCTGTAGCGACCTTGGAGGAAAGCAGCGAAGCAACCTCGAGTTTGATGTCTTCCTCCAGCGCAGCGGTGTCAGCGACAGCATGTTCTTTTAACTCAGCAGAAGCTAGCTGACGCCGCCGTTTGCCGACCCTGCCTGTCGCCATATGACACAAGTGTAATAGTCGCTGGAGATGGCCGGCATTGGCGGAGCGAAGGTAGCGTAGGTCATGGTGTGCCTGTTGAATGTAGCGCTTGGGGTTTTCCTTGTGGCGACAGTCGCAGAATCGTGAGGTGATACGGGAGGTTATCCAGGGCCGGCAGAGAGGCGGAAGATAGGAAGCCTCTCGAAGGAGATGTCGATAGAGGTGGAGGGGGGTGCTCGGATGAGGGATTTGTAGCGGCATGACTTCAAGTTTATTGCATCGGCATTTTGTCGATGAGAGGTCTGTAATCATGGAAGATTGATTATACTGACAGATTAGATACACTAGGTCTGCAAAGGAAATTGGAGCTCGGCTTTCTCCACTACTACATTAGGTAGGTACTTGTCGGGTACAGGTACGTACATCCGTCTTTCTCTTGACGGCCTTCGGTGCCTGGATTTCACCACATACCTACATAGAGGTACTTCAAGTTACATACATAATACTATGTACATACCTAGGTATGCATGTAAGTGATTAGGTAGCTCCAGTTCCCCGCCTTCTCGCTTATGTACCTCGATTCGACCTGTTGAGTGGTACCTAGTGGTCTGTGCATTGACCTCAAATTTATCTCTTACTGGGGGGTTTTTAGTGACAACTTGAATCTTTAATTGGCTACCTGTACCTACCTTAGGTAAGTATACGGACTACGCGTCTGTCTCTCTCGCTCTTTTATTTCACACACACCCCCCGCCCTGCCCTTTACGCGGCAAAGCACGACCACGACTTACACTCGTTGCACACATGCACACGAAACTGACACGTCCCCGTTCCTCCCCCCCCCAAACACTATTCCCAATCCCTACCGTTTAATTGAATTACTTCTTTCGGAACAATCTCCCCTCTGACCTCGCGACACGACCCAAGCTCGAGGTAGTGACAGTCGCGATATCCATCTCACATAGCGCGTCTGCTTTAATCCCTCGGCTCTCGTGCGCCCGGGAAGAAGAAGAGGAAGAGGAAGAGTAGAGAACCCACAACCATCTCGATCTCTATTCGCACATGTCGCTATCTGTACCCGAGCCTCTGCTACATACTGCATTCATTTCATGCATATCAACTCCCCACCGACATTTACTACATCCCACCTCCTTCTCAGCGATCCAATTCCGTCAATAATCCCATTATTGTACTTACATTTGTCGCCGAGTCCCACCACCCTCGAGTCCGTAATTCTCTCAACCCATTATCCTCCCCTGAGCCTCTCCCTCCCTACGGCATCCCCTCTCCATCAAAGAACCAGCAAGCATAACTGAGAAGCGTACCTTTATGTACCAATCCTGGCTGGTACTATATTGAGCCCCGTCGATGCTCATAGAGGCTTGGACTGCGTATATCATTGCGCTTCTTTGTCAACTTGACGCTTCTTCCCTCAGCCGCTCATGGCCTCGACGACTGTCACAGCTCATCATCAAGCCTCGATTTCCGATGCTGCTGGCGCTGCTGGTGCCACCCCCGATCCACCTTTGTCCGATCTTCCACCGCCGCCGAGTACCAATCCCAGGCCCGACTCGTCTCTAGCACAGCTGCCGCCGAAACTCCCCATCTCTACTAGTAGCGGTAGTATCACTGGTGGCAACTTTGATGCCGCTGCAAGAAACCCCAAAATGTCGCAGTCACAGCCTTCTTCACAGCAGTCCTTCACCATGAGCCAGTCTCAGCAATACCGACATCAGTTACCTGATCATGGGAGAAGGACGGAACACAGCCAGGAACCCCCGCAGATCTACTCGGTGAGCAGCGATGGATCCCAAATACCGGCTACGTTGCTCTTAGCGCACTAACCCATCTAATCCAGGCTGTTTATTCGGGGGTAGATGTATACGAAATGGAAGTCAACGGTGTTGCCGTCATGCGTCGGCGAAACGATAGCTGGCTCAATGCCACGCAAATTCTTAAAGTCGCTAGGATCGACAAGGGAAAGCGTACCAAGATCCTCGAGAAGGAGATCCAGACCGGTGAACATGAGAAAGTCCAGGGCGGCTACGGTAAATACCAAGGGACGTGGATTCGGTTCGAGCGAGGTGTCGAGGTATGCCAACACTATGGCGTCGAGGAGATACTGCGTCCGTTGTTGACGTACGATATGGGCCAAGATGGAGGCGTGGCAGGTAGAGGAGACCTCAATACACCAACCAAAGAACAGGCTATGGCTGCGCAGAGAAAACGCATGTATAGCACAATCAACGAACCACGAACCAACGGGTTGGCCGGCACTTTCTTCAAAAACATCTCGAGTACGGCATCTAATGCGGTCGCTGCTATCAGCAAGGCTCGTTTCGACTCACCAGGCCCGAGAGGGCGCAACGGTCCCACGAGACCACCTAGTTTCAGTCGTCAATCATCGATGCAAAATATTGATGAATTCCCGGGGAACTCGCAGCAAAGTCTCACCTCGGAATATGGCCAGAACGTGGATTCGGCATACTCAACTCAAAATACACAAAACGTGAACAGCGACGAACCACCGCGCAAGCGCCAGCGTGTTGTCACTCCAGCTGACAGTTTTGGATATGCATCACAATCTATGGAGGTATACGCAAATAACTTTCCAGGCTCGCCAACTGAACCGAACGAATCGTTTGTCTACTCCCAAGCTCGTATTAATGTTCATGATTCTGACATCATGCCTCTCCCACCATTGCCCTTCGAGGCTTCTCCAGAAGCCGAGCGCAAACGTAACCTGTTGATGGGCCTATTCCTAGATACTGGCTCTAACGCTAGTACTGTTGATTACATGCAGAACGAGGCCTTTCAAGCCTTGAGCCCAGTAGACCTCGACTCCCCGATTGATGCTTCCAACCATACTGCTTTGCATTGGGCTGCGACGTTAGCTCGGATGCCGCTGCTGCGAGCGCTGATAGCCGCGGGTGCGAATCCGTGCAGAGTCAACGCATCGGGGGAAACCGCCTTGATGAGGGCCTCAGCAGTCACGAACAATTCTGACCAAGTTTCTTTCTCGGAAATTCTCGATGTTCTGGGCAACACGGTCGAGATTCGAGATATCAAAGGTCGCACCGTTCTTCACCACATAGCATTAACAAGCGCCGTGAAGGGTCGAAGTCATTCCAGCAGATATTACCTCGAAAGCCTGCTCGAGTGGGTTGTAAGGCAAGGGAGCGCACCAAGCAGCCAGAATACGGCGACCAATGGCAACACCGCCGTTCCGAAAATGGGCATTGGACGATTTATGAGTGAAATTGTCAACGCACAGGACAAGTCGGGAGATACGGCACTAAGCATCGCATCCCGAATCGGTAACAGGAGTATAATATCTCAGTTGCTCGAGGTTGGAGCTGATCCCAAAATTGCGAATGCAGCTGGTTTAAGGCCGGTCGACTTTGGGGTTGGCGTGGACGAGGATGGTGTGAATCGCGAACCGGTTGATGGCGACCAAACGGGCGTCGTCGGTAATAGCCAGTTTAACCGAGAGAGCGGTGACGAAATCATCACCTGTAAGTGTCCTCCCTCTCAAGCCGGGGGTCTTTTTTGCAATTATTTTCTTGAGATAAGCTTACATTAGCTAGCTATCACCCATCTCCTGAACGAAACTTCGAGCAGTTTTCAGTCAGACCTGAAGAAGAAGCAGGCGGACTTGGATTCCTTACATGCGTCATTACGTGCAACATCCACTCAGGTAAGCGATGCTCGACGGACTCTGGAATCCCTTCAGGCGGCGGCCAAATCCCAAGCTCTCACGCGCCAAAAAATATTCAACCTCAGTCGGGGCCGTGATGAAGAGCAGAAGCGCCTACTCCGACTGGAGCAAACCCATGGCCCATTGGACGTCAACAGCTCATGGGAGGCAGAGCTCAATTGTGTAGTTGGATCTGGTAGAGGGGACGGCGCGAATCCTGTCCCAGCGCTACCAAGTGCCACCGTTTTGAGCGCGCGGATACAAGCCCTCAGGAATCGTACCGATATAACGAGGAAAGGCGTGGGGTCCCTCAAGGGCCGCAGCAAAGATATCGAGATCAAATACCGGCGGGTAGTGGCACTCTGCACTGGCGTGCAAGAGAGTGAAGTCGACGCCGTCGTAGACGGCCTCCTGCGCGCGGTGGAGAGCGAAAAAGGCGAGCTCGAGATCGGGCGGGTACGACGGTTCCTAGGCGGTGTCGATGGCGTTGTGCATTGATAGATGGATTGATTGATACCTCGGGGCTCGAGGGAAGAAATGCGAAAAATCCGACCTACTGGGACAAATGGGTTGGATTTGACGTAAGGGGTGTTTTATGTGCGTGGCATTGATATCGGTGTTTGGCATGACATTAGCATTATAGTTGTTTTGGACGGAACCTCTTTTTCTCCGTTGAGATTCAGCCTACCTACTAACCAGAGGTCTACTTACTACTGGCCCGCCTATGTAAAGGGGGGGAGCTTTTGTTCTTAATGACGGCTATCTACATTGAGGCCGATTTTGTGTTGTCGGTGGTATATAGGTAGTTGACAGGCTTGCCAGATCGTGGCAACCACGAAGCATATATGTATGCAATAAGGGGCTGTCCGTGTTGCACCCGCCTTCAGTCTGACTTTGGACAGATGACTTGGTGATTCTTGTGTACGTATATGATCATCCATCTATCTGTCCTCGTGGCTACAGATTGTACATAATATACAAACCAACCCAGGCAACTGACTTATAGTGAAGCTGCTTTGGTCTTCGTATTAATGATGCCCTTGGATGCCCCTATCTCCTCTCTCTCTCTCTCTCTACATTCCACTATCATAGCAATGTTGGTATGCTTTCCATCAATCGATCAATCGATCAATCAGTTCCTACCCTCGCCTAGCTTCACCAGCTTCATCGCCTCGCGGCTCCATCCCCTACCCATGGCAGTCTGGACCAGATTCCGCGTGAATGTCCAAGCTACTGCCGCGCCGCCGGCATCGGGATCTAGAGTACGAGGGGGGAAGATCTTCACCCTGCTCTCGGACAGGACGAACCCGTCGCACGCGACTCGCAGGACGCGCACGCCCGGGTGAAACATGTCGAGCGCGAGGTGGTGTTCGAGATACACGGCGAGGGCCTCGGTGAAGGGCTGGTCGAACGTCTCCTTCTCTCTCTCCTTCCCCTTCGTGTCGTGAGAAGGGAGATCCAGACCGGGATGGCTAGGCCCCCGCCATTCCCACCCTTCTTCGTCCCGACCCCCCGCCGGCTTCCTCGGCCGCTGTCTCTTCTTCTTTTCATCTCCCAGCGCGGGGTCAGCGCCTTCGGCTCTCCGCTTTCTGCTATTGTTGTTGGTGTTGGTGTGGTGGTAGTTATCCCGCTGCCTGTGGGTCTCCTCGCCCACGCGGGCGAAGCGCCGTACTTCCCCGGCGGGGACAATAATGTCGACAGCCTTGAGACCGAGCTGAATTGCCTCTGCTTTCTCCCCATCCTCGTTCCCCTTCTCTGGAATCTGCGCCTCCGCTGATGAATCCGCAGCACTCGAACCCTGCGGTATTCTGAGACCCGCCTCTTCTAGAGGTTCGATATGGAAGCCTAACGTGATAGCGGCATCCTTGAGGATAGTGTTGTCCCTAGCCCTGGAGAGCCAGGTCTCCCAGCTGCGCACGAGGGTGCGAGTGCCTAGACGCAGTGGGTTTATGCGGCAGTCGAAGGTGCTAGAGAGGAAATCGACGATAATAGACTTGAGGGGTGCGGGCATGCGAAGGAGGAGAAGTGGGAGATGTATGAAAGAGGAGCGGCGTTCGTCTATCGGCTCGTCGATGGGCTTGCCTGTCTGCCACGTCCACGATGGTCCCGGCCCTTCGCTGCCTTGTGACTTTTCACTTCCCTCGCTGAGATCGGGTAGTAGAAAGGCGCTAAAGTTAGCATTCTCGTACTGCAGACTCAGGCACAGCGCCCTCTGCTTGCGCATATCCCCACTCCCGCCTTTTGCGCTTAGTTTCCCATCATCGTCATCGCCAGTCCTGTTGCTGCCCAGGTCCTGACTGCCCTCCCTCTCTTTCGCCCTCCTCATCCGATCAGACGCGGCCCCATACCCTAGGAGACTGTCCACCCCAACCCACCGCCACTCCACCTTCGCCAGCGCCCCGGTCCTTCCCAGCGTCACATCACTGTCTGGTCCCAGGCCCACCTGCACACCACGCACCACGTCGCCGACTAGGGTATCCCGCAGGCGTTTCGAGAGGGTCTGCAAAGCTTGTGGACTCGACAAGATGGAGGGTGATTGATGTTGCTGTTTACCCACGACCGCGCTCGTGCCTGTGTATAACGGGGAGACGCGGTATGTGGAGAACGTCGTATTATAGAAACGTAGCCCAGGGGGTGGTGATTCGTCGTCAGAATTCGAGTCTCTTTCGTTCCCGTCTTCGTGGTCGGACGCCGACGTCGAAGAAGCGCGATCAGCTGGCGCCTCGGCCTCGGGCGCGGGCGAGGCGCGTCCCCGTCTCCGGGGAGGCATTTAAGGGCTTTGTAGGTGATCGCGTCGCAGAGTCGAATTGGGAGAGATATGAGCTTTAAACTTAAAATATCCTCTATTAGCATTGGAGGATAACTAATCTATCCGTGTTTCGCAGGCTGGGGTTGAGGGTGCATCAACGGCGGCGGAGGACACGACGCGACTTTCCCGGGCAAAAGCGAGACGAAGTCGGAATATATATGTTCTAACGCGTGGGGCAGTCTATACGACACGACAGACCGCAGGAAATAAGACGGATTGGCGTCGTCGTCGTACGAAAATCGCGGGTCGTTGTTCGATGAGCTGTTGGTCAAAAGATTGGGGGAAAGCAACAGGTTCCAAAGGTATTACCTACATGTAGTGGAGATGACGCAGGAACTCTGCTCTAGCTAGCGGGGACGTACATACAGTGGACCCGTACCTTAGGTACATACAATTAGGTAGGTACCTAAGGCTACCTATAACCCCTCGGCGCGCGGGGAGTACACTGCACTTTAGTAAGGGGCGAGTCCCTATCAGGGCGGGGAGGCATATTTCGTCATTAATTTCATCTGACCACTTCCAATTCCTACAGTGTCTCCCCTTGTATCGTATCACGGCAATCACTACATAGTGCCTAACCTACATAGACAAAAACCCAATTCTAAATATTGCGATATCTAATAGTACACACATACCTATAAGAAATGTCTCGCCCGCCGTCACCCCCCGACTACTCCTCCTCCTCCTCCTCCTCTTCCTCTTCCTGCCCCCCCTCTTCCCTCTTCCCCCACTTCCCCGATCTCCCCCCGGAGATCCGGCACCAGATCTGGCTCTCGGCGCTGCCCTCGCCCGGCGTCAACTTCTTCAACGTGCACGTGATCCCGAACGATCACCCCGGCGCGAACCGGAGCACGTCCCCGCCCCTGGCGCGGCTGGACACGCGGCGCCTCGACATCGCCGACGACGACGGCAGAGACGTCGCCCGGTACGACCCCTCGGCGTGGCGGGCCCGAGACGCCCTGCGCCGCACATGCCGCGAGGCGAGGGCCGCGTGCGCGATCCCCGGGGACAAGGCCACGGCGATCACGCTTACCCGCCCGCGGAGGGGCTTGTTTGTCCGGGCCGGGGACGGGCAGCTGCGGCGCCTCACGCCGCTGGGAGATCCCCGGGGTATTATACGTGATGGTGACGGCAACGGGGGAGGCCCGCAGCTTGTAACTGCCGATAATTTAGACTCTGATCCCGGTGTGCAGGACCGACCGCTAGCATACGACGGCAAACTGGACTCAGGGCCAGAAATAGGGAAGGAGATAGAGCAACTGGTCTATCGCACAATCCTGGTGCACGTGAACGATATGCTGTGCCTATCCATCGAAAACTGCAGCTTCAACCTTCCCTTCGAGGAGTCTCCCTTCCTGCGCGGCGGTAGCGATTACGGTGGCGGCGTCGACGTCGACGGGCTCGCTACCGGGAGGGGAGACAGCGAAGATGACGAAGACGAGGATATGGGCTGGGCCTACGACCCGCAATTCCTCCCTCCCCTCCCTCCCTCTCTTCCCCTGGACCGGTACTGTGTGAACATGGCGCGAGGCAGCAAGGCGGCCCTGCGGGCCGTACAGGATGTGCTTGCGGGCCTGGTGCATCCCTCAGCTCAAGAGGTGGATGGTCAGCAGCAGCAACTCGTCATGTTCGACGCCGTGACACAAGCATTAGGCGAACGGGGGCTGGAGGAACTGACCACGACGGACGAGGTATTTTGGGACCGCTTTGGCGACTGCTACGTGCCGCTGCCGTGGGATCAGAAGGATCTCCAGGCTCAGTTCCGCCTTACCAAGGTATGCCCCGAGACCAACGACGTCAGGGACAGGTATCTCAGGTCGGCACTTTTGTGTTCGCACAAGAGGCCATCGCAATTTTTCGTGCAGCCAATGGATGGGAGGCTGGATGGTGATAAATGAATTAAAGAAAATGGCACTATCATGGGAGCGTATACCTTTCAGAAAGGGTTGACTTCATAATACAGTCTAGTCCCTTTAGAGAGATTACAAGTATAATATACACCGAGGCCATATTGGGTCTTCCGAATAGACCCTCTTTTGTTTGCCCCCACAAGCCCTCCTCTCCCTTCCGTTGGGGGTGATTGCAAACCAGTAACTCCCTATCCAACGACGCCTTGCAATGCAACAAGATACATACAGAATGAACATCGGTTCCTGTAAGATTATGGATCTTCCTGAACTCCGATAGCATAATTTTATCCCTCGACCGCTCAAGCCAGAGCCGGTCCGCCGTTGGTATATAATCCCTGCCACCGCTCCTCAACACCGGATACTTGACCTCTGAGGCTTTCGATTTCCTTCGCTAGTTCCTCTACGTTTCTCGTTAGGGCGCTAACCTCTTCGAACCGCCTCGCACCCTGCGAGTTACTAATCATCATTTGTACTATGTGCCGCTGCTCCTCGAGCACGATCAAACGCTCGCGCAACTCCTTCTCTTCCGCCTCTAGTGCCGATACAACAGTACTGGTCTCACTCGCCTGGCTGGCCGTTTCAAGTGTGTCGTGGTTGCGAAGTGGGCTTGCAGTATGACCATTGGCGAGGAGGCGATTCTTGGCAGAGACAGAGCTATTATGCTTGAGCATCCGCGGCAGGTTCTTGAGGGGCAACATATGCATGTGCAGGAACGATGATCCCGCCTGGTATATGGCCTTCTGTAGCTGCTGTTGTATTGGACTTTCCGTCTTCATGTCGCGAATCCGCCGCGCTGCCATTTCGTACTTGGTGAAGCTATCCGTGAGCCTCTTCCTGAGCTTGGATGCCTCCTGTATTTGGGCATGACTCGGTGGATTCTTTTCATCTTGTAGGGGCACTAGAGCCCTCTGGAAGGAGGGTAATAATTGCTGGATTCCCCGTTCAAACTGCCTCAATGTTTCGTAAGCCCGCTGGTCTGGCGGCTTGTACACGACCGATTCGACGAAATCCCGTTTGGCAAAGATAGTAGACTTGCAGTCTTGGCACATTCTAATATCTATGCTTATCGAATTCGCCCCCGGCTTCTCTGATGTTGGAGTCGTCGGGTTTGCGATATTTAGCCCTACTTCTGAAGAACAGCCTGTCTGAGGATCCGCGCACACCACTCGTCCACATATCCGACAATGGTGCCGCCGGAATGTCCAGGACCCAAACTCTTGCTGGCAAAACGGGCACTTGGAAACCTTTGCATCATCCTCCCATGTTACAACCGACTGCTCGAGAGCTTTGCGTTGATTCCTCTGCACAGCTAGCGATGTAACCGGCGATAGCAAACTTCCGCTGCCGTTGGCAGATAGTTCCCCGGGTGAATTAACTAGCAGCTGCGTTAATTTTGTGAGCCTCTTTTCCAGACGGGAGATTTCAAGGGTTTGCCGGTCGATCCTTTTCCTCCGTATCGCAGCAAAATCCTTTGTATGGTCCCTCATGAAGCCATTGTGGTCATTATACCCTTCCCTTGACTTGTAGCATGTTTCACACACTCTATGCCAGCATCCCCTCACAGGTTCGTGCGCTGCCGATCGGGATAGTTTCATCTGATACATGGTATGTTCTTCACAGAAAAGCCGGCCGCACTGTCTGCAGTTGACGCTGCCATTGACAGCACCCAACCTCTTCCCACATGCCGGGTCGGTACATAAGTCACTAGGGCATTGACGCTGCCAGTGGGACTTGGTAATCAGGTCGTCAGGGTCTATGGGCACCTCAGGAATGGGGACCCTCGGGTTTCGGCTAGTCATGGCAGATGGCGGGGGTAGAGTCTCGTTAGACTCGAATACTTCGAGCCCGCGAAGTTTCTGGTTGATGAGCGAAAGGGGTTGAAAGCGCTTGGCCTTGAGAACTTGTTTGTCTATCCAGGTCTTGACCTCGTCCTGCTCGAACTCGGGGAGCTCCTGATGGTTATCATCGATGTGGCGATTCAGTTGTAACAGGGTTAGCATCTCCTCATTGCAGATGGGACAGACAAGCTTGGAGCTGGCATTGTGGCCGTTACTTGGACCGCCGACGCTAATGTTGGAGGTCAGGTCTTGGGCGAACTCGGGCAATGAGCCGGGAGCGCCAGGCGAGATGGAGGCAGCAGGAGAACCAACGGAGATGGTACTATCGGACGGCGCAGATGGACTTGAGGCTCTCTCCCTCTGGACGACGGGCGGAGCAGGAGGAGCAAGGCCTCTCCCACTGCCCAGGACTCTCCCTCCACCAAGCTTGCGACCAGACATGGAGAATGTTACGATCGCCTAGGAATGGATAGGTTGTTTTGGTCAACGTGGTTATAAAGCCATCTGGTGGAGGTCTAGAGGGATATTGGAACCGTCGCCGCTACCGTCGTCTCTAGCGCCGTCGATATGGTTGAAGCGCTATCGTCAAGTCAAGTCGCTGGAGGTGATGGAGAGGAGAACGGGGGGTGGCTAATGCGGCGGCACAGCAGAAGGTGTATGGCCTTCAGCCCCCCATAAG
This sequence comes from Biscogniauxia marginata, assembly GCA_022695795.1. Classification (NCBI taxonomy): domain Eukaryota; kingdom Fungi; phylum Ascomycota; class Sordariomycetes; order Xylariales; family Xylariaceae; genus Biscogniauxia; species Biscogniauxia marginata. The sequence continues at coordinate 486,190 of MU404072.1, forward strand.
GCAGAATACCGGGCAAAGGATCTGGGGCAGTGCAGTTATCTTGTCATTATTGACCTGGGGTAAGGTTTGCGGATTTCCCAGGTGAGTCTGTTTTGGATGGAAGGAGAGAGACATGGAAAATGATGCACGCGTGCAAATACACCTTAACAGATAAGGTACCTCGGTACTTTGCTCAAATGAGCGCCCGCGAGGGGCCACTACCTAACCTACCTAGCCAAGTCCAGTGCAATTGTACCTACTGTACGGAGTACCGTGCCATATAATTATGCGTGCAAGGTACCTGCCTGTTAAGTGCCTGGTACGTATGAGATAGCGGCTGAAAATACATGTGTAGGTAGGTACACTACAGTTGTAAGGTGTGCTACAGGGGTTCCAACTAGGTAATCCGCCGGCTGCTAACGGCCGGTCCCGCGGGGCAGTTAGGTATCGTCACTACTACCTACCTACCTAGCTATAGGTACCTAGGTAGTACCTACCAGTCCGTATTTCATTGTGATCAATGTTCTCCTCCTAACAATATCTAAGCAACAGTTATCGATCACAATTTTCCTCTAATTCAATACCTACTATTTTACCTTAACGCTGTCTACGCTTGACTTTCAATTAACCTAGTTTCTTGCCTGTTTTTTTCGCCCTCCCCCCTGCCAGTCTCTTTCTTTCTCTTCCTCTTGTCTGGTTTGACGCTTGTCGCAATCTGTTTCTCCGCGGCCATTCATGAAAATGTCATGATGAACCTTTTCTGTTCTCCATATTTCCCTTGTCCCCATCCTTCTTCTCCTACTCCCACCTTACAGCTGATCAAGCTTGCCACTATACCATGATATATATGCATACATAATATATGTATATCATGGCTACCAATAGCAATATTAACGACACGGGCAAGTTCCCCAAAGTCCAAGGCGGAGGAAGTCTGATCCTAGCGTGGCAGATCAAGAATAAGTCCGTCTTGGTTATTGGTGGAGGAGATGTAAGTATATCTCTGTTTTCCATATCCCAAAAGTATGCATGCTGCAGCAGGTCTGATGATCGTATCCCAGGTTGCCGCTGGTCGCATACTCAATGTTCTCAACGCCGATGGTAACGTCGTCGTTGTGTGTCCGTCGTCTGGCCTCAACCCCGAAGTTCAACATCGTATCTCCAACAAAGAGGTGATTCACATCGACCGCCGGTTCCAGCCTTCCGACCTGGAAACTCTTCCCCCCAACAATGCGCCCCCGGACATGGTCCTCGCCGCCATTGACGACCCTGCCGCCTCGACTCAGATCTGGAAGCTCTGCAAGAAACACCGCATCCCTGCCAACATTGCCGATGTTCCTCCCGAATGTAATTTCTACTTTGGCAGTATCCATCGCGACGGCCCACTACAGATCATGGTCAGCACAAATGGCAAAGGTCCAAGGCTCGCCGCCAGCGTTCGGAAGTTGGTTGGCAAACAGTTGCCCCCGGGCGTCGGTAGTGCCATCGAGAGGATAGGTGTGCTGCGGACCAAGCTGCGCGAGGTAGCCCCGAACCCCGTAGATGGCCCCAAAAGGATGCGTTGGATGACGATGGTCAGTGATGCCTATAGTTGGGACGAAACGTGCGCTCTTACCGATGAGGACATGGACAATCTCCTGTTCTTCTACCAGCCCAACGAGGTGCCATCATTGGATATGCTGAAGGCTATGCGTGGCGGTAGGGCTCCCGAGGATATCGACGTATTTGATGGTTCTTTTGGTTTCAGCGTCGTTGCATGAGACCAATGGCGCAAGCCGGGGCGCCTTATTGTCCATATCCCCCCACCTTATACTATGTTCATCATCCAGGGGAAGTCGAGTGGTCATTTAAAGCGGCCACTGGCAAACTATGGCAAACCCTTCCTGCAGTTGGTCTAGTAAGTTGTTGAATATAGCATAGAACCAGGTCTTAAGACTTCTCTATAGCTAGATTTCCTTCTTCCCTCTTCTACCTCCCTTGTTCGGCAACATACAACATCCTTTTCTTGATTGTGAATAGTAAAGTGCGTCTCAGGCCGGAAGTAGTTAAATGGAATAGTATATCAGGTATTAGGTCCATCACTGATGGATCTCAACTGGTTTTCACTACCGGGCATGAGATTGTTCACAGTCGATATACGGTAACTTCACACGAATTATACCGACAAAGGGGGGGTTGTGATAGTCATTTGCATCGTGACGGGCACGGACTTTAAACGCCGTTCTAGGACTATCAGGGAATATTTCGTAAACTATATATTTACCTTGATTGTAATCGTCTCTCTCCACAATAATGGATATCATAAGTCTTGCTCGCGCCGGAGCATACTACCTAATTATGCGCGTTTTATGTTCCAACTTGCTATAGTAAGTCGGCATTTAGTAGTTCCAAACCAGCAGAGAGCATCTTGGCCATCTATATATATACGCAGAGATGCTACATCTCAACAGATGGGCTGTGGTCCACTCGGTCAAGAGCGTCCTCTTTGTTGACTTTGGATCTCGCCAACACATAATCCCCTTGGGGGAAGCCAGTTGATATGCGAAGTTTCATCCACATACAAAATGCGAGCAGGCTCATGTAATTCACCTTCGCAGATCATGGAGACACTATCATACGTGGGTAAATATTGCACCGTCGGTGCACCTGTCATCTGTTCTATTGAAAGAATCCGTTGTTTGAGGCTCGAGTTATTAGGTTGTGATGCTTTTGTTGTCCCTTCTAGGACCGATATTACATGTAGAACTAATATTTTTCATCAAATTGCATATGCCTTCCAGGCAAGTAAGTGTAAGATTCTCCCATTAAAGGATGCTCATTACGTCTGTATTGTCCAATCACCCTACCTGTTGTCTCTAGTGGATTGTCCCGGGCTGTTGATTCTAAAAGGCCTCTCTCGAAGGTTCAATTTAAACCTATGCCACAACCGGTATTAAGATCACTGATGAGAATGCAAAGCCAAATAAGAAGAGATGGCCCAACCTGCTGGTGAAGTCCACGGTCATTTAAAAGCCTCATACGACTTGCGACTAGAAAGTAGCGAATGAATCAATATAGAGAGAGACCTTACTCGTTTCCTAATCTTCTATCCACAGCAATCGACAAAATTTCGGCCCGATATACTTACATATGCAGTAGATCCGGGGTCCCATCGCCAACCACGAAGGCATCTCGTTGTGGAATCCCATCACACCTGATTTAACCCCATCTGCCACTTCACCCGCCTTAGCTATATGAGGCAGGTGCTCCTATAGACATCTATAAACAGATACTCCATAACATGTGAATGTTTATGGCCGTAAAGGCACGATTTCGAGGTTTGCTATTCTCGTCATTGTCATGCTTCGCAGTTTTGTCCGTTCCGGTAAACAGATTAAATCGAATGTTTGAGACTAGGTTTCCTGGGAATACCGAGGCTCCAAAATTATCGGCTAGAGGCTTGCAAATGCTCAGCAAGATTTACACTTACTCTAACTCTGTGCTGAATATATTAAGAGAGTCTTCCAAATGACCTTCCTCCGGTTTCAAATAGACTGCTTAGGACACAATACTTCTATTTTCGAATCCTCGCGAAATGGCTATTCTTTCCAAACACCTTGCAAATATAAATTTATATTTATTCTCCTCCAAACTTCGCAAGAAACGATATGTGGGAAACGCCTCAGACAGATAAAAAGTAGCAAAGAGTGCTGTTGGAGATACATCACCTAAAGAACTTAAGCGTAGAGATGATTGTTTCAGCAAAGATTAGTGATATCCCCTTAGCTACGATATAGCACTTCTACCTGAGTCTCCCTAAGTCCAGTGTCTAGGTACTTCCATAAATTGATCCCGAGTCTGTTAGCGATTTTAAATTTAACAGGAATACTGAATATTAATAGCCGGTGGGTATTCATTGTTTACCAAGGTACTACCGAGGGTATTTTCATATTGTATTATCATTCGTTGCTGTTGGGTTCAATTATAAATTATTCTATTTGACTAACTAACCATATTGACAACATTCAGCAACCAGATTCGGTAAGAGCCTCATAGATGGTCTGCTCTAAGCGGACGGGGAGGTGAGTTCCATCGCCATGCTACGAAAGCTGGCCAAAATTTTCGTAGAATAGTTCCAATATCTGTATAATACTCTATGGGCATAAGGATCCTGAAGGGCACTAGAGATGTTGATATAGTTATCTGAGGTCCATCCATCTACTTCACATTAACACCTAGATGCCAGGGGTGAACGTAGAAATGCCCAAGGGCTTACGTGGCAATTTTGGACTGGGAGATATTAGCCCGTAGCAGTCTAATGTTCTAACTTCTAGGAGAAATGGTGATAAGTTTACGCATACTTTAGAGCGGCGGTACGAATTAAAGCCTCTGAACTTGGCATAACTTGGCACTTTTCATAGCCGTTGCTCGCCGAAGTCATATTCATCCAATGTTGACGAAATCTAAGGCTTCCTGTTACAGAATCCCAACCTCGCCGTACGCCTATTGTGCAGGTAGACAAATAAGCGCTACCTGTGAGAGTTTCGGTCACATGAACCAGAAAAAGCAAAGAGCCGAAGTTCCTTTTCACGGAATGGGCGCCTCAATGAGTATATTGCTTTTTTCCCTCTCTGGGGCTCCCCTGTACAGAAGTGCCAATAGGAAGCTACCCAGAGCGAGCTCGATCTGAACAAGGAACAGGCGTAAAAACGAGGAGGGATCTTGACGCAGGATTTGGGGCGAGGCACTCATAATTTCAGACGAGAGGTTTCTTGCCTTGTCCCTTCCGCTACAGACGATTTATTATCGCTCGTTAGACCTTAATACCCAAAACACCCTCTGACGAAACTTTCTAAGACAACGGGCTACCATGAGAGCCCACCACGACCTTAACGAGCACGAGTTATGTTTCAACCGTCCAGAACCCCCATCCTTTGTCATCCGAGATCTAGCTATCCCTGGTAGAAGGCAGCAAAAGGGGCGGGTAAATGCATGAAGTGGAAACATGCCGTAGGAAGTTTACATGTGGTATCGAGTTATGTTCGCCAACGATTCATTCGCCCCATCCCATTTCTACTTCTGATAGCCCGACCGTATTGGTTGGTTTTCACGGATGATATGATAATGATACGTTTCGACCAGCATTTGAAAAAAAAAAAAAAATCTTGACGCCATACTCGTACTGTCTGGGGGTGGGAACGGCGAAGAGTCGGAAAGGGCTGGACGACAAACAACAGGCCACCTACCGAACTGGCAATGGTGAGCACAAATCCCACGTGCGGTTCGTCTGCGGAAAGCTGAGACATTGGCTCATTTCCTCACCGGCAGCGCGGGAACGTCGATATTTGATCGCTACTGGTCCATATTCTAACAAGGCTCATAATCGGTTGAGCCCAACAGGCTCGCTCGGTCTGAATTAGCTGATTTCGATAACCCAAGATATCGTCGCGACGGGTATTTGCCACTGCATACGCTCTCTGTGGTAGTAAATATCCCACCATACCTCCTATATGGAGGGGGGCCACGTTTGTAACTCATTAGCGATTATATGACCGATCTGAATGGTCTCTTACTGCATCATCAGATCCTGGATCGGCGGGAACCGGCATGTAATGGCAATCAACACACCACTAGCACAGGCTATCTGGTCCCAGGGATCCGGTAACAGTTCCACCTGGACAATCAAGTCAAGTATCTACCCGATCCTGGACCCCTACTAGAACGTCATTGCAACGCTTCGAAGGCTTGGGTCTTCTCCGTCGCTTCCACTCAGGGCTGGCCAGAGACATGGAAAATGCGGTTCTTCGGGGCGATTTGGAGAGCATCAACCACGTCTTTCGTGGCCGAATTATTGAAAACACGTACACGATCCCGTCGGAACCATTTCGTACGATGCCCGCACCTTGTAACGGCTGGGTGCATAACCTCATAGGTAGTTACTTCGTCAAGTATCATTTTGCATGTTTTAAATGTCACCACGAGGCATCTCAACCCGATCTAGCGGCGGACTTCAAACACCAAGCGGAGAAGAAACTCGATCGAAAGCCTTTAAATAAATTGCTTCATGAACTCGCTATATATACTTAGTTACCTGTAACATATTGTCAAACTGCCAGATATCACTAATATTGATTTCACTTTCTAACTCCCCTCTCACAATGCCCTTTTCTTTTACATATTGGTTTCACGAGGTCGTCCGAGTTCCCTCTCTGCGACCTAGGAACTGATGCTACACAAATTCACACTAGAACAACCCTGAGCTTGTTGGATGGTGACACGACAGGGCACGCACGTCTGTTTTACGGGCGTAAATCTGGATGAGCGTCGGAGTACACGCACTGCTGCAGGATCGAGGGACAAACCGAGATGAGGTACTCAGAGCGGATGGCTGCCTTTGGTGTACATGTTCTACGCACCAAGTAAACCGACAATTACTATTCATCCAAAGATGGGATTAGGAAGGGTGCAAAAAGGATCTAACTGATATCGTTGGAAAACGTTTATGAAAGTCAAGTTGCGATGGCGAGATGATATTGTCAGCCATTCTCCTACCTTCTTAACTGTATTTGACGAAACGCTGAATCGACCACAAGGTACATGGCTTATACAACTGGTTCCAGATATGCTATTAGCTATCCATGGCAATACGATGATTAGTATCATAATAGGCAAGACTTGACAAGAATATATCATGTAAACTACTCATGTTCAATGAATTAGACGTGAAGTAACTTTGCATTATCACTAATGATGGCTACTTGGTTGAATATGATCATTTCCGTGAACGATTTCGAATATAAGAGTATTGTGGTAGTTATGTTATAATGGGCTATTATGGTACGAGTCGCTCATAACTTGAGGCCTATGAAACACAGTAGTCTAGCATGCATAAGGTTTCGTGACCGGACAGATGGCCATGGCTTCTTCACTGAATTTATTCCTCAAGTAATATCTTTTTAGGTATCAATGTTACTAATCCGAGCCTCATACAAGTTCCCTGTAGCTTGGGACACCACGTTCAGTAAGCTGTGAGAAAATCGTGGAGGAACGATGATCTACCGCGTTTCAGTAGAGATGGTGCAAGGGCTCGAGACAATCATTGAGACTTACCTACTATTCCAAGCCTTGGCTATGTCATCCATGAGTGTAGCTTAATAATTTGTTAGAACAAGCAGTCTAAATGTCCGGGTAGGCCTATGAACTCTTCACGCATTATTCTCAGTCACACAGCGAGGAGCTCAGACAAGCGGTTGGAAGCATTGCCTATTCGAGAGAGCAGATCTACCAAGCGAGGAGAATAGTAACACAAGATTTGGTCCCAAGGGGCCGGGCATGGAGACCGGATACGCGCAGACGTTGCGAATCATGAAGAAGATCGCCTCGCTAGGCTAATAACAATCGATGGTAGTTCCGTAATGGACAATTGCTCGCCAGTCTGATAGGAATCTCTTCCCCGCCGGCCAATTACATGCATGGCCCATTTCCAGCTGATCCTTGGATTGCTGCCGTGCCTGTTGTACAGCATGAGGTATGGATGGGGTGATGCCGCATGTTCCCAAGCGCCGGGATCGAAGGGCCCATGCCCCCCCTCTGGAAAAGGGAGCGCGCGAGATCTGGAAGAGCGAATATCTCCGTGCATGATCTCAGTGCATTCAAGCGTGTCCCTCGTTTCTCGTTACTCTTCTTAGCCAAGCTCGGTGCTGACAACAAATGAATGTCGTGGCTCCTGGTGTAGCCCCAGCTAGTCCTGCATCCATGGTGATGGGATGTAACGTTGGGTAAGGCGTGCCAGCGGATACCCTTAAGGAGCAGCAAATCTATCTTGGTGGATACAGTACGGACGCTGCTATCTGCATTGCAGGTACTGGCCGCGATCCAGCACGGTTTGGACAAATATGGAGTCGTTCACCCTGCGTAAATAGAAAAAGAAACGGGACAAGAATAAAAAGAAAGGAAAAAGAAAAAGTGCTACAGGCTAGGTGGTATCTCTTTGGAATGCCGAGAAAGGATCTTCTAGGGCCTCCCCCCTGGTCGGCTAAATAACCTCTGAAACCATGCCACTACTAAATCGATCTCTTCTCGGCCTGAGCCGACTGGTCCTCGTCGATGTGGCTGCGTCAGCCCATCACAAGTGTATGCGGTTATATATGTAGGTGCTAGACTAGTAGGTAGGTAGGCATATACAGTACCTATTATGATGTGACTAGGGTACAAGACAGGGCCAGCTAGTTGTGCGTAGAGAGCTTAGCCTCACATATTCTTTTTCTTTTCCTCGCCCCCTAGCTTATTTGAGTCTGAAGCTATTACTTAGTGGCTATCGGCATGACGGTGGATTGATTACCTTGTAACCTATGTCCTCTACGAATGAATGAATACGTGCTGCACATGCAGGAATTTGCTAGAGAGCGGAATAGAGAGTGTCCCCCTGAGAGACCGGGAATTCTCAACGAGACCATTTATGTAGAGCAGAACGCGTGGGACAGCATAAGGCCTACAAACAGAACGTGACAGTAGATCGCTTGTGATATTGGTCGATGGTTTCGCTCTTGTAAGCCATAGGTGGCAATCGTGAGGTCCTTCTTTTTTGTTCAAGACCAGAGACTCTCATCACGAACTTCATATCTATACTACTTCAGGACATTAGCCTACGAGCCCTATTGGCTGCCGCGAATAGCTCAAAGCTGCAGACCCCTTCACTGAAGTTTATCAGTCCCGTCCCAAGGGACCGGGATGTGTCACTAGGATAATCATCGCGAATCTGCGACACATCTTGTCGTGCTGACAAGGTGCAGCCCCCAGGACCGAATCTTAGTCCTGTTCCTGACCCTGGATACCGGTTTTGTCTTTCATCCAGACGGTTGGCTGGAGAAGAATCCCCGGGTCATATTTCCACGTATATAGAGTGCTAGCATGCGCAGGACACGGGCCTAGCAGCAGCACTTGTTTCCGGAATTCAAGGACCCGGCTGGACGTTCCTCTCGAGACGCGTGTAACTCTACCTAGGGGTCTGAGCTTCGAGGCCAAAATTGGTGATTTCTTTTTAGATAAAATGAAATAAAATAGACTTGGGATCTTGAACGCTCCGTCGAAGTTTTCTCCCCGTGTGACGAGAACTTGCAAGCGAGGTCCCGACGAAACTCGTACCGCCAGCGCCTTGGCAGATTCAATACACGAATATGGATATTACTCACTTGCTTTTGGCGCCTTTGTCATCCTCATCTCCCTCTTGACGACCCACCGGTGTCCAGTGTAGGGATCACATCATATCATTAACAAGCTCCTGTCCAACACTACATTGCGCATAAGCATCATTGGTGATCGCCTAGCTAATAGACTGACTGACTAGCCCGCTGGCAGCCGGCCTTTCTCCCAACTTACTTTTCGCTTCTATAGTTTTCCATGTACGGCCGTAGGTGCAATTGGGAAATGTGTGTAACTATCGAAGTTCGGGGTCATCTCCTAACGGATGAGGCCCGTGGAAACGTTACGGAACGGGTGTGTAGGAGGTTCACCGTGTCGTAACAGGGTGGAGTGCTAGTGTTTACATCTGCCCTCGGAATATGAGGAAGAAGGGTAACCCGCTGAGTCGTGATCTCAGCCCGGTGAGCATTATCTCGTCACTAGCTACCTGGCTGCCTGGTTGGATTAGATCATTTATTAACCTAATCCTGTCGAACGGAGATGCGCCTGGTAACATGTATCAGAGCAACTTGTGACAGGGCTACCCCCGCCGCCAAGGGCGATCACGGCACAGAGTCATCCAAGACTCTTCCAAGCAGGGCTCGGTCGCGTCGCCCTAACTATTGTATATTGTATTACATACTCCTTACATGGTGGCATGATTGACCAATCATCTCTAGATTGTATCATCCAGTAGCTACAGTGCGCGCGTGCTTGTCTAGGTGGAATCTAGCCAGCTAGCCAGGGCCCGCCGCTATGTAGTCTCTACTGACCTAGCAGCAGTTAAGACTCAAGACCTCTGACGAGTATGAAAGCAATGCCTTATATGTACGGACCACAAGGTTGCGCGCACTTTATGTTGAACCGTGCATGTCCTTACCAATCCGAAATGCGCTGCAACACCCAAACACTCTGATATACAGCGAACTATATTGCCTCAAATAGAATCCTATAAACTGCTCCAATACAGCTTGCATCCTTTTGGTGCGCGACGCTACTGTCAGTAAGTAGGTATGGTCATACCTGCTTTAAAGGTATATGATCATGGAGATCAATTCGCTACACTGTCGGCTCTCGTTATCCAGAACTAGGCACGATGGAATGCGTCTATCGTCAACTGATACTTTATAATCTATCACTCGTGCGTGACTTACCCGTTCTTTGATGACGGCGTTGAGTTGCACTTGTTCTTGTACCTACGGTAATCTCGTATCAATTCTGAATATATGTGGACTAAACAATCTGAGCATCTGATTTTCTAACTTGAGCACATTACTCATCTCTTGCTGAAGCGACATAGGGTTCTCAAACTAGGTACGCATGACTGTGTGGTTCGTATCTTCGCTATGAAGTGCCACTCATAAGCGCATCCTACAACAGGTATGCTACCAAACCCCATCCGCTTTGGAGTCCTTACAATACTACTACTACGTCTCAAGCGACATTAGCAAAATCACGATCTATCAGTTGGGAATTCCCATCGTCATGTGCCAGCCTCCTTAGGCCATAATATTTGTCTAGTCCCTTTTTTTCTGTTGTAGTTTTATTTATTTATCAAATTTCTTTTTATTTGGCAATAGGAGCTGCTCTAGTTGCCTCCCTCCGTAGAAGAAGTGTCAATGACATTCCAGCTACCGGAAATGCACCATAACGCCACGCTCCTTCAAGTCAAAATTCAGACTGGGCAACGATCATCTTGACCTGACTACAGCGGAGCTCCCTAGTTATTAACCAACTTGGCAAAGCCAAGACCGGGAGTCAGGTAGGAGAATAACAAATGTCTGCGGCGTCATCCTCAGTGTGGCCCCTTCACTAGCTCTCCCAATACTCCCTCCTTTACTCCAGCTGCCAGATCGACGTTGGGTTCCACAGGGCGGCTGATGCCGTTATTCTAATTCCATTCTACACCACCTATTCTTTTACGGTCTACCAACATGGGATGAGCAAATCTCGCCGAGTGGCACACATGAATGCTAGTGCAACTGAGTGTATCAAGCACAACCACGCTGCGAGTACGCGGAGGAGATAGAAGTGGACTTGGGCTACATACATAATACTTTACTTACACTTACTTACACACATACACACATACACACATACATTTACACACATATTTACATGCATGCGTACATAAGTACCCAACCTACCACAGCGATCCCCCCTGGTCATCCTACCCACCCCCAAGTAGCCAGGGTTGTTTGAGATGGCCGCCATCGCCCCTCCATTGGCTTGTGTAGATCGTCCAATAGATGCTTGAGCTAGTCTAGCTTCACTGCTAGCCAATAACACGCCCGGTCTCCTGCCCTTTCTTTCAACTTAGGTACGGCTAACCACGCGCCCCCATATGTAGGTAGTCAGTACCATACCCAAGTCTCCATAGTCTCCCATAGTCCCATCTTTCCAAGCCTTCTCGGATCTCCCCAGATCTACCTGCTAGATAGAAGCACGGGTCAGTCCACCCGTGTACATCATGTATCCTCGCGCCGGGGGTTCAACTATTACTTTACAGGTCACCGGACGATTACTGCCGGCGCGGTGCGTATGATGTTGTTGAGTGGTAGTAGTGATGGTAGTGGTGGTAGTAGCGGTGATGGTGTTGTTAGTATTATTATTATTATTACCAACCTAAATTCTATCTTCAAGTCCTATTTGATGCAGACTTACAGCGATTTCCAAGCAACATCGCTCCCAATCTAAGATCAGATAGGTAGACACAAACATGGGTACTAACCCACATACCTATGTTCTCGGTGCTATGCGTCGTCTATCAACACCTGCCTCAGCCCGAGCTCCTTTTGGCTAGTCTCACTAGCTAGTCTCGAATTATATCACATTGTGCAGGCTGGTAGTTTACTTTCACTTATACGGAATTTCGCCCTGCCTTACGTACACCCTCCTCGCCTCTATACCGTCAAGTTGTGTAAGTCCAACCATCCTTGTCTTGTCATTCCCATCGCTCGTTTTCTCTTTTCGTCTGCGTCCCTCTGCCTCCTCCCTACCTTCTCCTGCTAGATGATCATCGTAGAGAGAAACTCAAGTGATCTTCCTCTGCCGGCCCCATCCCTTTCGACCCACTCCATCCCGTCGAATGTGGGGATAGATAGCTTATTGACCGTGTATATCTGGCTCTGGGAGGTATAGCCCGTCTCCTTTCTGATCGTAGAGACCCTTGCATGATTTGCAGGTCTTTAAGACATTGGAAATCTCGCATTTCAACGGCCAGCATCCCTGCCGGTCTTTGTTGACTCCACCGCCAAACTTTACCTACCATCTAGGCCGGCATCACCATCGCCGCATACCCAAGCAACCGTCCGACTTGACCTCTTCCACGCACAGATTCCATAAGGATAAATAATGATAGTAGCAGTAAAAAGGAAATAGGTCGGAGGTCCTCCCGGAGGACATGTGAACATAGACGTCTGCGGCCACTATCTCGATACATGATCATCAGAGGGGAAGTCCTAAACGAAGCGGAGAAGGAAAGAGAGGAGGCTTGGGATAAATGACCGAGAAGCAAAAAAGGTACATCGATAGTAGAGACTTGTGTAATGTATGGTCTCGACCGGCCACCACAGGATTCTTAACTACAGCCCCATTACTTTACAAGCCTCACCACCTCTATCCGATCCGAGCAATGTGTCTCGTTCTTACTCTTTTGCCCCTTTATCTTTTCCCATCTCCTTCGACTAATTCTTTCAGTCCTGTCCCAGTCTGAGGAACAACGTCTCACTCATACCTGAGAAACAGCAGCAGCCCTAGAATTGCCTTCGTTTGCCGACAGTTTCTCTGGCAATCGCAGGAATTCTTTGGCCCGTTTACATTGTTTCGTTGTTCGTAGCCCATGTTCCTATTCTTCTTTTCTAGTTCAGTTACGACAAGAACTACGCGAACCTCTCTCGGATACCCGCCTCTATCTGATTGCAGCACTCCCAACTCATCTTCATGCGAACAGGTTCGGGCTGCCTGCATACGAGCGAACCCGATCTCCACTGTCAATCAAAGCATTTCCTAACCCAGTTGTCTCTACGCAAGTAAGTCTGCAATATCTCTTGTAGCCAGCTCTCCCATGTCAGATATCATTCCCGGCTTTGCGATGTCCAGGCCATGTAGGAACCGATACTATTTTCGCATGATCGGGTACGCCTTCTAGTTGGCAATTCTATACGATGATATGAAAAAGAATAATACGGACTCAAAATAAATTTTACACCTCACCGAGCTTACCAGAGACTAGACACAAGAATAACTCATTTTCGATCTATTTTTGAGCGGGGAAAGGTTTTGGGACGCTTCAACTTTCCGAGACCGACTCAGAATCAGTTTGTTAACTACAGGTCCTAACCAATGAGCACCGTTGAGTTGTGATCTACCCCTGCGGACTTAGTTGTCAAAGACTTTAGACCTACTGGAAGAAAGAAGGCTCGTCCTATTAAGCTGGCCCTCCGAACAGGCGTAGTAGCCTGCGGTCTCTGATCAACCCATTGGAATCAACCATAAGCGGCTCTCACATTGCCTTGTTGTGATCTCCGTGGCCTTCCAGCCACCCTTGAGAACGCCCGTCAACAACTTCAAGGATATTTGTTTCACCAATAGCTTTAGTGGAAAATCCGAGAAGAAAAGGAACAGAAGAAAAAGAAAAGAGGCTATTTCAGACCATTCGATAGCCTCAATTGCACATAAGACAGCCAGAAAGCGAAAAAGGTAAGCTCACCTTATGGACAGCTAAAGAATTGTCCCATTCCCTCCCCCCCAACTCTACCTCTCTCACAGAACACCCCTTTCTTATTTGTTTCTCGCTCACGCACGTAGGATCCTCACTTTTCTGCAACACGTTCCCGAAACAGGTGTTCATCCGTTCGTTCTGCTTGGAACAAACCCCTTCCACTATCTCAGAGGTCATAGAAACAGACAGGCTTAATGTCCGCTGTCAAGTTTGAATACCCGACTTACAAACTGTTCGAGGTGAGTCAACATAAACAGTTTGCAAGCAAAGCCGCAATGGGGTTTCGCCAAGGGCGCTGACAAAAAAAACAGCCGCATTACCACCCTCAGAGGCCAATAATTGTCGACGCTGAAGCGCTCGAGTCTCCCGAGACGGTGACCCTGAGATACGAGGAAGAGGCCGCTGAGAGAGCGAACGGCGGAGACCTTCGTGGGGATTCCCCGCCTGGTCTCCTGTCTATGCCTGCGTACTCAAAAGCGCAACCGCCCCAGATGCACGGTGAGCATTTATATTGTTCTGTCCCATAATCACATACGTTTCTAGCACCATTTTTGCTCGAGCACGGATTTTCGATTTTCGGTTGTATGGTTTCGGTGGCCAATTTGGTAACTAATACTCTGGCAACCTCTAGCATTTGACTCGTCGAGGCCGTACCAAGATCCTCAGTATCAATATTCGGCGCAGCAGCAATTCGCAACCCAGCAGCAAACTGAGAATGCGGCTGCGCAACTTAACCAGATGGCCTTCGCGGCCAACAACTCGACAGGCCAGTATATGACAGCGGTTGTGCCGACACTGTTGTCGTACCAACCGACGAGCGGCGGCTTCGGAACAAAGATACTGATCAAAATATCAGCGCCGTACGACCTGATGGCTGTCACGAGCCATTTCTTTCTGGTATTTGGATCCCACAAAAGCCCTGCACACGCTATTCGCGAAGCGAGTGATGCCGGCGGATTCTGGTACGCAGTCAACGGAGAAGCACCACAGCCCGAAGACACGAGGAGTCCTGGCAGCAACGTGCCTTTATCACTCCTGATAGAAAGTCCAGACGGGCAGACCCTAGCCACTATTGACGTTGGCACGTTCGCATATCATAACACTCAGGTCGGGGCGGCTGAGGGCCCGCATGAGGGTGTCACGCGGAGGGAGTCCAAGTCACCTGAACAACAGGCACAAAGCTCGCCAAAGCCGGAGGCTGACCAGCTCAACGAGGCACCTACAAATACATACGGCTATGCTCCGACCGCACATCAAGCCGTGGTATCGAGCTACGACGCCAACTACACAAATAACAGCAGCATGATCGGACCATACCACCGCACCTCGTACGGGGCCGACTATCCTCGACCGCCGCCCTTGCTGAAAGCTCCTTCATGGAGTCCGTATGGCTCATCCCTTGGAAGTACGCGTAGTGCGAGCACCATCAATCACACAACGATAACCCGTCCCAGCATCACGACCCTGCCAATGCCGGCTTCCAGCGCACCGCAGCTGATTCGAACTAGCACCCTGCAGACTTCGGGGTCTTCGAGCAGCGGACAACTACATCCTTACGCATTTCACTCAACCAAGGCAGTTCTCAAGATAAATGGTGAACTGGAGTCGATGGCGAGTAACTGGACGCAGGAAGAGTGGGAGAATCGCAGACGGATAGTCATGTTCAACAAGAAGCAGCAAGGATCGACCCTCTCGACAACCTTCAAGCCCGTGACGGTCAGCGAACGACCGCCAAATAGCATATGCATCAGTTGTATATATTGGCGGGAAAAGGGCGAGTGTTTCGTGACCAGTGTCGATACCATCTCCCTGTTGGAGCAGCTAGTCGCAGCGCCCGCGAGGTTCACAGTCGAGGAAAAGAACCGCATCCGGCGCAACCTTGAGGGGTTTCGACCTCTAACGGTCAGCAAGGCCAAGGCAGACAGCGAGGAGTTTTTCAAGATCATCATGGCATTTCCAAACCCGAAGCCGCGAAACATTGAGAAGGACGTCAAGGTGTTCCCTTGGAAGATTTTGGGTCCAGCACTCAAGAAAATTATTTCGAAATACGTGAGTCTATCAATCCAGGCCCATAACTATTAATTTCCTTTTCTATACATGTCAATTCTGTTTTCGCTCTTGGGCTCTGGACAGAATTCTGACCAAGAGAATTATCATGTCTAATATGTGCCGAAAACTGGCACATCATGATCCTGTCCGTGGCATAGTCAGACATGGTAAACTAACGTTTATCCTAGTCTGCTTCCCCTTCTTCGACACTTCCTCCGGGGCCAGGAACAGCGCTCCTTACGCCCGTCAGCAGTACTAGCCCAGGACTATACGGGCCGCCTCACACACCAACGGTGTCTGATAGCGCCTATGCCCACCACGACTCACACACGATGGCCTCGCCGCGGTCGCTGTCGGGGCTACCGCCCACTTGGTCCTCATATCCCGGCCGAACACTATCGCCGGGGCTGAAATCACACTCGCCTCAGTCGGGAACGGGAATCAGAATCCCCAGTCTCCCGTCGTACGGAGCCCAGACAGACACTAGACAACAGCACACGACACATAACTACGACCTGACTCCACATGCGCAACGCTGGGATGCAGCAGTGACGAATGGCTACGCTGACGCGACTACGGCTCCAGCCTACACGAACCACCAGCACCAAAGTCATGTGTATGGAGCAGGTGCATATGGCAACGGTGGTCACCGGGAATAAGTGGCACGCTAGGTGGCCCTGTTGTGGGAAGCGGTGGTGGTGGTGGTGGTGGTGGTGGTGGTGATAGTGATGTTTATACAACCCCCCAGCCATCACAGACGACAATGGTAGATTCACAAAGGCGAGAGCTTGCATTCATGCAACCTACACTCTCAAGGTGACTTGACTGATGGAGTCACCGACTTCCATTACCCGCCTCGGCTGTTTCAACTGTTTCTTCCCTCCCGAACGAAACCGGCAAGACGCGCGCACATGATGGCTTGCCATCCAGGCTCTCAATATTGCGTGGTTTACGTTGGGGGTCACGGCAACCATGCGGCCATAAGAGGCTGATCTACACCAGGGCATCCATGGGCTTGGTGGGGGCTGACGATTTGCGATGCAGCCCGGTGTACCGTGGTAAGGGTCATTGAGTATCGAGAAGCGTGTGTGTGTGGGCCACGGGTCGAGTTCGATTTAAGAAGCAAAGGTCAGCTGCGTGACCGTCAGCCAATCACGATCGTCCCCAAGCCTCCATCTTCTCCTCGACAATAGACCCCCTGGATTTCGACCCCAATACTCCCCTACCCTACCGCGCTATTAGACCTACTCGTCTATCAAGCGCGCTGCAACATGACATTAAAAAACACGGGCCCAACTACATACATGACGGAGATTTTCTGCTTTGTCCTTACTGCCAAGTAACAACGCTTTTCCTCCGCTAGGATACTCTCCGTCGCAGTATGGCAGGTCTGGATTGGTCACTAGCACGTCTCCTTGCATCCATGTCAGTAGACCTGTTTACACCTACATGTGCAACTCACATGTATGCATGTCTGGTTTAATCTAGTCCGTCGGGTGCGTGCCGCAGCCGCTTGCATGACGCAGATGATCTGCATCACCCTACCCTACCCAAGTCTTCCCCCGACCCCCTTTGCTCGCACACTACCTGTGTATCTCATCCTGAGTATATGTTAGTCATCGAGAGACTTATTTCAACGTTCGGATACTCCATATCGCGTAATTGCATACTTGCTATTGCTGGGGAGGGTGGAACCAGACTCAAGTGTCGTGCTACATCAACCCGCCAGCCAGCCTCACTCCTTTTCATTCTTGCCCTTCGACTTCTGAGATCGGTGATCGATTCATCCCCTAGTGGACGGTTTGGTACAGTTCATGTCTTATCAGTAGATCCTCACCTCACGAAATTTGCACGATCATGGACTGCAACGCGAAAAGGCTGGGTCCCCTACACCCTTCCTTCCTTGACGCCTCAAAAGTAATGGAGACAGCAGAACGGATCTGTGAAATAACATGATGCTACGATCTCTCTGTACATATACCTATTCACGGCCTTGAGTTTCACCGAAACCTTTGGTAGCTGCCTTGGTCAATGAGCCTTGTAGGAAGAGCGGACGTCGGTATTAGGTGACAGACTTCACGTCTTCACACTATGCTTGGTTGATTGCATCGGTTCAAGCCCAATCGACTTATCACACCTTTCTCCCTCGAAGTCTACCCCGTCAGGTCGGTGCTCTATCACCGTCAATCCGCCAGACCCACCTCGGCCGCTCACTTGTTACTCTACAAGTCTACTCAACCTACATCCAGTTCCGCAATCTTCTTTTCCTCTGAGCTGCTCTTGTCCATTTTCTCTCGCCTTTAGTATTTCCTTTTATTTCTATCTTAAGCTATCGAACTATTAACTACATAGATGGTGTTTCCCTATTCCCTGCCCCTTTTTCATTTCTGTCCCTTCTTGATTTTCCACCCTGCGTCTGTATCACGTAAACTTTGAGTTACATTTTTCCTTTCTAGATGTTATGGGCTATTCTTTTGACGGTTCTTTGGCGGTGTGTTCAAACTTTTGTTTAATCCATATTAACTGGGAGTATGTGTTGGCGAATTTACGGTCTAGATAGGCAGGCGGTGACTGGTTTGGCCTTTTATTGTTTTTTTTTTTCCTTCTTGGAACACGGTCTCAAAGAGAGGGCACTACAAGAACTGCATGATTACACATGTACTGTTCGTATGGAATTGATCACGATCTGGGATGATTTGCTGGTCGGCCGGGTTTGGGGATTAGCATAGCATTATACCCTCTTCATTTACTAGTCACTTTCGCCTTCTCCCGCTCTCGCTGGTTCATCTTTTATTCATTCGCCTTACCGGGCTCGCGGAGGACAATCCAATCTCTTCGGATAATGTACTTGGATTCGTTTATAACAGACGCAGGTTGGGGTAAGATGTTACTAGCCACTGGTATTATTAGACAAAAAGAGATGGTAAGGTGTTAGGTTACTATCAGAGGGACGAAAGGAGTTTAAAATTTTCGCAGGAGATATTCGGAAGGCCTGTTAAGCTAGATAATCATAATAAAATAAATATCTTTCAATACACTACGTATAACTTATGTTAATATTAAGTACATATTAATATAACGTACTACACAAGCTCGTGGGTCACTCGGTATCCCATATAAAAATCGACTTTTTCAAATCGAAAAAGTCCTGGACCTTTTTCTTTATTTATATAACTAACTAAAATAACTAAATTAAAAAAAATTAAAACTAAATATATAAAAAGAAAACGCGAGAAATTAAATTGAAAATAAAATATATAAACTATTTTATCGTTTTTCTTTATATATTTAAATTTAAATTTTTTTAAATTTTATTTTAATTAAACTATATAATTAAAAAGAAATGTCGGAGATTTTTACGATTTTTACGTGAAAAGTTATAAATTTTCGAAGAAGTCGATTTTATATAAGAAACCATTTTATTTACAAGTTTATTATTATAAAATGTTATAAATTTATATATATATAAAGGGTAATTTAAAAAATAAAAAGGTATATAATGAGTTATTAGTATTTATTATATATAATAATTATATATTAAATATTTATATAATTAAAATAGTCGATATAAAAAAACGCTAATCTTTTATATTAGTTTTAAATAAAAAATAATTAAAAACATAAAAATAAAGCTTTATTATCATGATAATTTAAAAAGGTAAAATGAATTATATTATATTATAATTATTTTAATATAAACCTTTACTTTTTATTATATTTAATTTATTTATTCGTTTATATAAATAATTATTTATTTATATATATATAATTAATTAATTATATAATAATAAAATGTAATTAATAATTTTAATTATAAATTTCTTTTTAAAAAACTATTATTATATTACTATTTAATAAATTAACTTAACATATAAAAAGAAAGTTAAATTATAAATATTAAAAGGATATTATTTAATTATATAAAAAGGGGTATAATTATATACTTTTAAGTGAAGTTTAAATAAACTATATTATAAATTAAAGTAATAAATATCGTTTATTTATATACTTTAAAAATTATATATTTATTTTATATAAAGTATTATAACGAACCTTTTTATGTGTTTTTAGTTAACTAACTTTATAAGTAAATACATATTAGGTTTTCTTGATTTAAAGGTAATAGTGGATTAAGATTAGTTTAAAAGATTTATAATATCTTATTCATTAGAGAGATTTTAAGGTACTCTCATTATAATATTAAAAAGTAATTATAGTTTTAAATTAATAGTTAAAAAACTAAAATAAAGAACTAAATATATAAGAAATTCTATTTTTTATACTTATTCTCCCTTTATATATTTCTTCCACTTTTAATATATTAAATACCTTTAAATTACTTTATTTATAATGATTCATGTCACGTGATGTTACATTTAAATTTTTATCTTGTTAATATCTTTATAATTCGTGTTTTAATATCTTTATAAGAAACCCCTTTAATAAGTTTAGGTTCGTAATATTATTTTTTTCTTTTTAGAATCTTTGTTTTAAAAATAATTTATAAATTCTCTTTTTTTTTCATTTTTATTATGTTTAATAATCGAGTAGTTAAACATCGTCGTGATAACTAGAAATTTAAACACGAAAAACTTTCTTAACAAATTTATAAACTAAATATATATATCGATATTATGCCTTATTTTTTTTACTTTAATCGAAAATTATAATGCGTTATTATTAAAAGTAAATTAAAGAAATATAACGAATACGTTTATCGTGATCGTTTTTATAATGATATAAGAATTCTTTTAAATTCTTTTAAGCGGTTAAATATTAAAAAGAACTATTTACTTTTTTAAAAGCGTTAAACGGAGGCGGCGCTCCTTAAATTTTAATTCGAAATAAATAAATTTATTACGCGCATTTTTAGGTTACGTTAATAACGTGACCTTTTCTGTAAAAAGGGTTTAAAAATGTTATAACGGGGTTTTTAAAACTTAAATAAGTTAAAGAAATAAAATCGTCTTAAAAAATAAAAGCGTTTTTAAATTAAATAATAGTTTTTAACTAAATAAGTTAAAGTTGCTTTTAAGGTCGTTCCTTTTTTTAACTTATTTTTTTTAAATTAAAATCCTGATTTTTAAGCCTTTTTAACTGGTTTAAGTTTCGTTAATAAAACTTATTAAGTGTGTTTTTCGAGTTTATTAAGTACTTAAATAATTTATATATATATATTTTTTTAATAAGTACCTTTTTATTTAATTAAATATTATAACTAATTACTAATTTTTTTAAGTTTAAAATCTTTTTTATTTTATATTTATTTAGGTTTTTTTTAATTTCGTTCTAGGTTTTTAGCGAGGCGTTTTTTAGTATTAATTTTAATAGTAATATATAAAAAACTAGATATATTCTAGATTTCTTTAATAATTTTAATTTGTAATTAACACTTAAAATAACTTTTTTAATTTTGTAAGGTTTTAATTTCTTAAAATCAAGCTTTTTATTAAGTCGTTTTATTTTAATTTACGGAGTTTTTATTAATATATTTTGTCGTTAACGGAATAAGTAAATTATATTTTTTTTTAAGAATTGGTTTTTTAATTCTTTTTTTGTTATAATACTTTATTATTTTGTTTTAAATAAATTGTAATTCTTTTTATAACCGTAGTTATATTGTTTAGACTTTTTTGGATAGTATTTTTATTTTCAGGGCTTTTATTTCGACTTTTAATGTTTTTATGAGTTTAATTAATTATTTTTAGATTTTTGTTTTTTAATTATATATTGCTTTATATAGTGATATCTTTATATTTTCGTTAATTAATATAGTTTCGTAGATATTATTTTATTATTTAGTTTAGTTTTTTTTGTTTATTTGTTTAATTAAGGATAATACGTTATAAATAATTTTTATTTAATTTTTATTCGTTTTATTAAGTTAGTTTAAAACTTTAATATAAATAACTTGTTTTTATTTAAAATAATACGTTTTAATAATTTTTGTTTATTAACGTACTTTTTTAAGAAACTAAAAATTAATTATTTTATTATATTTAATTCGTTAAACGGTAGGAAGTAGGTATATTTCGTGAGTTTATTAATAATTACTTATATGTTATTATAAAGTACTTTTATAATAAGATTTTTTAACTTAGAAAGTTTTATTATGAAATTTTATATAATTATATATTATGCTTTTTTAGGTATTTAAATTAGTTATAATAATTTATATGGTTTATATCGTGATATTTTAGTTTTATTATAAATATTATAATTCTTTATAATTCTTTTAATTATTTATTTTATTTTTAGAAAGTCGAATTCTTTTTATAACCGTTTTAATGTTTTAAAGATTCTTTGATAACCGTGTAAAGAGTATTTATAGAATTTCTTAACAAATTCGTTTTGGATTTATTTTAATATGTAAGTGTTACGATCCAACTGGATCTACTTACCCTTTGCCCTTGCGCGTCCGGATTTGGGTTCTTCCTTCTTCTTTATCATCACGTGATGATAGAACGGCGCTCCGTTGTGCTCTGGGAGCAAGACGGAGCACGCTCCCTTGTGCTCTGGGAGCAGGACAGAGCTCACATTGAATGATGGATCTGGACAACTATAAGTAGGATGGGGTTTCCTTGTGTAATTAGTCTCGGATTCTCTAGCTATCAATCTAAGACTATAGTCACTCTTTGATACTATAGTGAGAGTACCTTGAAACCTCTCTGACGAACATAACATTGCGAATCAATTGGACTAATCTTAACCCACTGTTACCTTCAAATCAAGAAAAACCAGTACGTACTTACCTGTGAAGTCAGTTGACTAGGAATACACAGGGAGGTTCGTCATAGTAAGCTTTTTCTCGATATAAAAGAAGTTCGTTACTAGATCTTTATTACGATTATAATTACTTTTCTTTTTAATTATATTCTTTTTTAAAACGTTATTTTTAATTTTTTATGTTAATTTAAATATAAGTTAATATAATTATTTTATTAATTTTTAATTTATAATTTCTTTTTTTGTTAAGAAGATTTATTTAAATGTTTTCTTTTTCTTTAATATAATAAATTCTAAATTTAAATTTAAATAAAAAGATTATTTAGCGCTTATATTTTTAATTAAGCGTTTATGTTATTATAAATCGTGTAAGGTTTTTATAGTTTAAATAAATATTAATAAATTCCTTGATTTTATTAAGTTATAATTCTTATTTTTTAGTGCTTTAATAATTATTAATAGTTTTTTATTATAAATCTAATAATTTAATTTAATACTATATAGTGCTTTAAATAAGTATATAACTAAGTATTATTTTTTATTATTTTTTAATTACTTTAAAATTACTTCGATAACGAAATTTAAAGCGTTTATCTTTAATCGTTTTTTCTTGTTTTCATTTAAAAGTTTATATATAATCTTATTAGTTATAACTTCTTTTAACTATTAAAAAGCTTATTTAGCTTTTTTAGTAAAATAAAAAACTTTTCTTATTTTTGTTAAAGTAGTTAGTTCCATTAATAACTTAGCGTTTCGCCCGAAATCTTAAATGAGTTATTTAACGTAGTTAATAAAGCCAAGAAATACGAGTACGTTTATGACATTTTTAGGTTTTAATTAATTCTTAATTATTATTCTTTTTCTTTTTAAATGTGGATTTCTTTTAAATTTATCGTAAAATTTAAGTAATTTAGTTTTTTAATATGTTATTTATTTTTAATTAAATAAATAAGTAGGTTTATTTTCTTTAAAGTTTTTAATACTTATTTTATATGTTTTTATGCTCTTTTTCGTTTTTTAAATAAATTAATATATCGTTTAAATAAACGAATATAAATTTATTTAAAAACTTATAAAGAATTATTATAATTATATATTAAAATATAACGGGTATATTAATAAGTTTAAATAATATAATTTTATACTTATAATATTTATATATCGTTTAGAAAACGGTATATTATTTATGTTTTTTAATTATTTTAATTATATAATAATTATCGTGAAAATTTAATATTATAAAGATTTAAGCTTTATTAATTTGCTTTTTTATAAGTTTTATTAATAATAATAAATATTCGTTTTTTTATTACTTTATTAAGGTGTTAATAATTAATTATTCGTCGTTATATTAAATTTTTTTATTAATATATTACTTTCCGTTTTTATTAACCTTTAATATTATGATTATTAGGTATTTTAATAAGAATTTCGACTTTTAAATGTATTTTTTATTAAGGTCTTTTTAAATTCTTTTTTAAAGTAGATTTAGTGATTTTATTAGTTATGTTTTAATAATTCTTTTTTTGTTTTGTTTTTAAATAATTTATAAAATTAGAGGTACTTACGTGGTACTTTTTTCGTTAAATTTTTAGGTTTAATTACTTAAATTATATAAACGATATATTTCGTTTTTATATTTGTTTTTTTAGTGTTACTTATAATACTTATTTTATAACTCGTAATAATTAACTCCTCTTGATTTTAATTTTAATAAAACGTATTTATCTCGAAATTTATTCGTAAATTACTTTTTTTAAGTTAATTTATTTTTAGGATTATATCGTAATTTAATATATATATAATATTAAAAAAGATTTATTTAAGATATTTTTAAATGGTTATTAAAAAAGGAATTATTTCTTTTAATACCTTGCTATTTTCGTAATTAAATATATAT
The DNA here is from genome assembly GCA_022695795.1 of Biscogniauxia marginata. Taxonomy (NCBI): domain Eukaryota; kingdom Fungi; phylum Ascomycota; class Sordariomycetes; order Xylariales; family Xylariaceae; genus Biscogniauxia; species Biscogniauxia marginata. The sequence goes on from MU404072.1 coordinate 510,726, forward strand.
CCTTTAAAGTTCCGTAATTTATATAAACTTTATTTATATATTTATAATATATTGTTTTTTAAGTTATTTTAATTAAAATATAGTTTTTATTTACTTTTAAGTTTATAAAGGCTTTATATTCTTTTTTATTGTATTTAACTTTAATTATAATGGTATTATCGAGTTTTAATTAAACTTCATATAAGGACTTGCTATTTATGGCTTTTTGCTGCTATATTAGCGAGAGCTTTTACCGTTTTTTGGTTTTTTACGTTTTTTGGGGGTTTTTTTTAAGTCGTTATGACTTTGATTTTATTCTATTTTTAGGCTTTTATAAAAGCATGTTTTTAGTAATTATTATTTTAATAGTTTTTTAATTACTTTTTATATAATAAAAAGTAAAAGGTTTATTTTTTATATAAAACTTTATATATTAAAATTTTAATTTTTTTTCGAGGGCTTTTTTATAGTTTAAATTTATTTTTTTATTAATTTAAAAACTTTTAAGGTTTTAAATTATTTTCGAATAAAAAGTATAATTCTCGAATTTACTTGTTAAAGGTAATTCGATATCTCTTTATAAGTTTATATATATTTTTAAAAATTTTCCCTCTTTTTTAAAGTATGTTTTAATAATTCGTTTATAGTTTAATTTAATTATATATATTTTTATTTATTATTTTATTAAGTGTTTTTTATGGAATTAAATAAATTAGTGTTATATTTAGCTCGTTTTTCGAGTTAGCGTGAAAAATATAATTCTTTTTTAATTTCGTTTTTTTCGAAATTTATTTTGAGTAAATTATATATATCGCATAATATTAAAATGTAATATATATAACCCTTAATAATTATTTTATTACTTTTTTCGGAACTTAAATAAAAATAATATATTTTAAAATAATATAGTTATCGTAGGACGTTATTATAAATATATATATATTTTTTTTCGTGTTATTACTTTTTAATTTTTAAGGATAATAACCGGCTTTATCTTTAAAGCTTTTATGTATTTAATAGGTGTTATTAATATAAAAGCTTTAATATAGTGATATATATATTTTTTTGTGACTTTATTATTTTATTTTTACTAGAGTAAAACGTTTCGTTTTTTAGTTATTTTACTATTTTTGGTTTTGGTTTAAGTTTTTTATTTAATAACCTATTAAGTTAGTTAATATTATTTGGGTTTTAATAAACATCGTAATTATTATTTATATAAAACTTTCGATGTAAATTATTATATTTTTTAATATATTTTATATTTATTATTATTATAATGACTTTAATATAGTTTATTATAGTTTAACTTAACTTTTAAGTTATATTTATATAGTAATTCGTTTTTGTTATATTTTTACTTAACTTATTTTGGCGTGAGATATTTTAAGTATAAATAACCGTGTTTTAAATAATTTTAAAAGTTGACTTAATAGTATTTATAACTTTCGTAAATTTTAATAAATATTATAGTTTTTTTTATAAGGACTTTTTTTATCTTTTTTTATTTTAATAATAATAATAATAAATACTTGGTTTATTTTTTTGTTATTTTCGAAATGAATCTTTATTTCGGAGGTTTTTTTCTCGAGTTAAGAAATCCTTTTTGTTTTTAGTTTTTATTTCTTGGGACTTCGGTACTCGTTTTTATAAAAAAAAATTTTTTATAGTTAAAATATTTAATGGTCGATTTGTTTTGTTTTTTTTTTTGCTTTTTTAAGTAGTGTTAATTTTAATAGGGTTTAACTTAGTTTTAATGCTTTTTTTGTTTTAGCACTATTTTTATGATTTTCTTTTTTTTATTAATTGCCGTTTCTTTATTACATCGTCTTTTTCTTTTTAAGGTATTATTTAAAGTTTTTGTTATTATAACGTAGTTATTAAACTTTTCTAGGTTTATTTTATATAATTTATTTTTTATATAGTTTTTTAGTTTTTAATAAAATAAGTAATATAAGCTTTTAATAAGTAGTTATAATTAGCTTGCAAGTTTTTTAAACTTAATAGCGTAATTTAAGGTCTTTTTATTTTGTCGTAATTTATAAAGTCGGGCTTCGATTTATTACTTAAGAATTAAGTTGCTAAATATAGATTTAAATTGTTTTTTAAACTTTTTATAATTTTTAAAGATTTTTTATGTCTTTTTAAGCGTTTTATTTATTATTTAAGTAATTTTTTAATATTAATTAAAACTAGGTTAAAGTAGTTTTAACGAGAAGTTAAAATATTATAAAAACTTTTTATTTTTTAATAATAATTGTTTTATAATAAAATTATAAATAAGTTCCGGTTTAAATTAAAAATCCTTTTAAATTACTTGATTTATTATATTTACTAGGTATAATTAATTTAAAACCTTTTATATCGGGGGTTATTATGTTATTTTCGTCGTTTAAGTTGTGTTACAACCCTGTCTGGTCAGGTGATTCAGGTCACGTGACCTCGGGTCAGCGATCTCGCGATCTCGGCGAGATCGTAAGATCAGTAAAGATCTCGCTGTTTTTGCGAGATCACTACATCTAGTGGAAGAACCCCAGACAGTAGAAGAGAGTATAAGAAGGATAAGATTTCCTATGTATCTAGTTATTCATTCTAGTTCTTTAGCTATTAATTTAAGACTATAGTTACTCTTTAATATTATAATAAAAGTACCTTAAAATCTTTTTAACGAATAAAGCATTATAAATCTCTTAAACTAATTTTAATTTATTATTATTTTTAAAACAAGAAAACCTAGTACGTATTTACCTATAAAGTTAATTAATTAAAAATACATAAAAAGGTTCGTTACATTTTAATAGCTCTTTAATTAATACTTAATATTAATTTAAAAGAAGAGACTTTCGGTTAAACCGTCTTAAAATAAATATACCCCTTAAAACTAAAAAGTAACAAGAAAAGAAATAAATAAAAAATAACAATTAATAAGCTATTAAATAAAAGCTTTAAATTCTTTTACAATATAATAAAAAGGTTTAAAAAAACTAATATAAAAATTAATTATAATTATAACTAAAAAAGAGCCTTAAAAAGAATTATTTAAAAAAAAAAGCACTTAAAAAAAACAAACAAGTAAAACAACCTTTACCTCCGAAAAATAAATAACTAAAGCCACTTTTAAATAATAACGACCTTAATAACTTGTAACAAACCTCCTTATATATTCCTAGTTAATTTACTTTATAGGTAAATACGTACTAGGTTTTCTTGTTTTAAAAATAATAATAAATTAAAATTAGTTTAAGAGATTTATAATGCTTTATTCGTTAAAAAGATTTTAAGGTACTTTTATTATAGTATTAAAGAGTAACTATAGTCTTAAATTAATAGCTAAAAAACTAGAATGAATAACTAGATATATAAGAAATCCCATTCTTTTTATACTTATTCTCCCTTTATATATTTTTTCCACTTTTAATATGTTAAATACGTTTAAATCACTTTATTTATAGTGATTTATTTTATATTATTAAATAAATATGTTTAAATCACTTTATTTACAGTGATTTATATCACGTGATGTTACATCTAAATCTTTTATCCTGTTAATATTTCCATGGTTCGTGTTTTAACATCCTTATAAAAAACCCCTTTAATAGGTTTAGGTTCGTAACAAGTATTTAATTTTTTAAAATTTAAACTTTATTATATTTCTTATTATATTTAAAATACGTAAAACTTTAATTTTAAATTTTTATTATATTATAATAATAATTTAAAGGTATAAAGTACTATATAAACAAATAAACGAAATAAGCTTATAAATGAAATTTTATAGTTATTATACTTTTAATTATTAAAAATTATTTACGTCATATTAAAATTAATTAATAATTATTATTATTTGAACCGTTTTATTTAGCTTTATATTTTAAAAACTAAATACTTTTTTATATTAAGTATTTAGGTTTTTAAAGCGTGATTTATATTTATTATTATTATTAAAACGCGTAAAACTATAATTATTTATTTTATTTTATTTTTATTTTTATTTTTTTAATTAATTTAATTTAATATTATTATTTATAAATAATGTTATTTGAATATTAGTTTTTATTAATTATTAAAAATTTACGATGTTTTTAATATTATATTATAATAATAATTTAAATGTATATTTACGCGATTAATTATTATATTAAATTTCCGAAAACTTATATTTTATAAAAAGGTTATAATTATTTAACGTATTATTAATTTAAATAAATAATTATTTTATTACGTGATCACGATATAAGGCGCGTTAAATAAAATTAAGTTTTTAATTTTATATAATAATTAAAAAGCTTTTTATAAAAACTTAAATATATATCGAAAATAATATAAATTAATATATAATATAATTATAAAGTATAATATTTAAAAAAAGAATATATATAATTTTAACGAAATAAAGTTTATAATAATAAATATAACGTATTATATAAGCAAATAAACGAAACAAGCTCGCAAACAAAATGGTTTCCCATATAAAATCGACTTTTTCGAAAATTTATAACTTTACACATAAAAATCGTAAAAATCTCGGTCCTTTTTTATTTCTTATATTTTTATTTTAATTAAATTATATAATTATATAACTAGAAAAAAAGGTCTGAGATTTTTACGATTTTTATGTGTAAAGTTATGAATTTTCGAAAAAGTCGATTTTATATGGGAAATCATTTTATTCGCGAGCTTGTTTCGTCTACTTACTTATATAATATGTTAAAACGATATAAATAATTATAATAAGTTTAATAAAATAATTAAAAATAAGTTATAATTATTTAAATTATAAATATTATTAATTATATTTTATTATTATATATTATTTTAATTTAAAAAACATTTTATTTTATAATATTAAAATAACTTATTATTATTAAAAATTATAATATTAAATAATAATTAAATTATAAATAAGCTTAATATCGATTTTATAAAGTATTTTTATAAATATATAAAAAAAAATTATACGCTTTTTAATTTTAAATAATTACAAAAGTTATTATTTTATTAATTTCGAAAATTATTATTAAAAAATTATCATTATATTTTATATATTTAGTTATTTATTATATAAATTTTAACTTTTTAACTTTATATATTTTAATATTTTAAAATAAATATATAATAATTACTTATAAAGTTTAATAAATTATTATTATAT